>OVBX01004794.1:0-12080 GCA_900406325.1 Erucastrum elatum
TATATATATATATATATATATATATATATATATATATATATATGTATGTTCTAATGTGTACCTTGTGCTTCTCTGTATAGAATATGGTACCAGCTTTCCACCAGAGCTGCAGTGAGGTTGTTGGTGAATGGGACAAGATAGTCTCGGAGAAAGGGTCATCATGTGAAGTGGACGTGTGGCCAGGGCTTGTGAGTATGACTGCAGATGTGATCTCTCGTACAGCTTTTGGCAGCAGCTATAAAGAAGGACAGAGGATATTTGAGCTCCAAGAGGAACTAGCACAGCTCCTCACACAAGCTTTTCGGAGAATCTTCATCCCTGGATACAGGTAATAAAACCTACTTTAATCATAGTCTTGTAACCACTGGATTCTATTAGGAGACATGTTGTTCTTTCGAATGCTAGATACTATCCAACGAAGGGTAATAGAAGGATGAAAGCAGCAGCCAGAGAAGTCCAAGTTATACTGAAAGGGATCGTTAACAAAAGGTTAAGGGCGAGAGAAGCTGGTGAAGCACCAAGCGAAGACTTGCTAGGTACACTTCTTGAATCTAATTTAGGACAAGCTAAAGGAACTGGAATGAGCATAGAGGATGTGATAGAAGAGTGCAAGTTGTTCTACTTCGCTGGGCAAGAGACAACTTCAGTACTTCTGGTCTGGACAATGATTATGCTAAGCCAACACCAAGACTGGCAGGATCGTGCAAGAGAAGAAGTGAAGCAAGTTTTTGGTGATAGAGAACCCGATACAGAAGGCTTGAACCAACTCAAAGTTGTAAGTATAAACCTTTCTTGTGACTCTAGTACTCTTGCTATGTTTTGGCTTAGTGGTATAATGATCCCTTGCAGATGACGATGATACTATACGAGGTCCTGAGGCTATATCCTCCAGTAGTCCAGCTTACACGAGCCATTCACAAAGAGATGAAGCTAGGTGACCTGACGCTACCAGGTGGCACTCACATCAGTCTACCTATTATGCTAGTCCAACGCGATACCGAGCTATGGGGAAACGATGCAGGGGATTTCAAGCCTGATAGATTCAAAGATGGTGTCTCAAAGGCAACAAAGAGTCAAGTCTCCTTCATTCCCTTTGCTTGGGGACCGAGGATATGCATAGGACAGAACTTTGCAATGTTGGAGGCAAAGATGGCTATGGCATTGATACTACAGAGATTCTCCTTTGAGGTTTCACCTTCTTATGTTCATGCTCCTTACAATGTATTCACCCTTCACCCACAGTTTGGTGCTCATCTTATCCTGCACAAGCTATAAAGTCCATTATCTCAAGAGAAGAAAAACAATGCATGTGTCCCCAGTATTTAAATTTAGTTTACTTTATTCAAATATATATATTATATCCAGACCAGAGCAGTAGAAGTAGAACTCAAGCTACTACTCAATAGAGATCTTTCCTGGCTGTCAAATAATGTTACATTCCATTTTGTTTTACTATATCATAATTTAATGATACTATCAACCATTCCATGCATTCATCATAGTTCGGAGTGTTTACTTGAGCGAGGGCATGTTCAACCAGGAACTCCTTACACTTCTCTGATATTTGAGGAGCTTCAGATTTTTAAGGAAGGCAAGATCCAGACCCATCGGCCTAACACATTATATCATCCCATGTATTATGCATGTAACCTTAAACTTGCTCCAAACTCACGCTATCTAGCAGGATATGTGATATTAGAAAAGCCTAATATTCTATAAGATATTTGATATGTTATTTTTCTTGTGTGTGAATGGAAAACACCAGAAAGGACTTTCTGGCTAGGTCATATACCAATCATCACAAATTCAGAATAATAGATCCAGAGCAGATCAAACAAGTGTCAACAGAGTACAATTTTCAAAAGACGCATACACCCCCATACATTGGCTAGATTAATAGCCACTAGACAGGTTTTTCAGCTTCAAGTGGAACTAGCAGAACCTATCATCCATCTGTTCAGAAAATTTAGTCAAAACCTCATTTCTTTTTGGTCTTCCACCCGATAAACACTACCCGAGACACGTCTTGTACACATCCTTCTTTTCTTTGGCATAAGAATCTTCTAACAAAAGGTAACAGAGAAATCCAAGCTATCTTGTCAAAGGATTATTAGTAAACGTCTTTGTAGCGAGTGTAAACTTTTTTACACAAAATTCATATACTAAAGCTAAGGGAACCTAAAAACAATGAGTCGGCAAATCCTAGCACGTTTCATATAAATTTTAGCACATAGTTTTTTTTAGATAATGGCAATCACTTTTAGCGGACTAATGTTTTTCCTTAGATGTAGTGACAATGTCACGAAATGTCAAAAGGTTGACTGACGGTCATGCCTTTATCCCCCTACGCAAGTTTCTTCACACAAATCGAACAGGTTCTTTTTGTTGCCTCGTGGCATATGACTGATGCCCCCAAATAATGCAAAAGATCAAGTCGCAACAGAGACTAAATTATCTATGATATCAGTAGTGATGTCATCACCAACATGAAAATTTACAACATATATGCTAAGAGTTATCCATATCTTTCTCTCTCTCTTTCTTTCGGCTTCACTAACTTACTCTCTTTTCTGGTAACAAAAATGGAAACATCAGCTGCGTCCCTAACAGTTTCAGTAGCTATAGCTGTTGTATTGTGGTGGGTATGGAGAACTCTAAAGTGGGTTTGGTTTAAACCAAAGATGCTTGAAAGTTACCTGAGAAGACAAGGTCTTGCTGGAACTCCTTACACGTTACTCGTTGGTGATGTGAAAAGGGATTATAGCATGTCAATGGAAGCAAGGTCCAGACCCATTAATCTTACGGATGATATAATCCCACGTGTCTTGCCTTTCTCCTCGCACATGCTCAAGACTTACGGTATGTATGTTTCTTGATTCCTATCTTTTAAACAAGAAAACTGTTCTGTTGCTGCATGCAGAGTAGTTTCATGTTTTATTAACAGGAAGGACATTCTTTACATGGCGTGGACCTATACCCACCATCACCATAACTGATCCAGAGCTAATCAAAGAAGTTCTCAACAAAAACTATGATTTTCAGAAGCCACGTATGTCCCCTTTGATAGCCACTGGGATTTTTAGTTATGATGGTGAGAAATGGGCTAAACACCGAAGAATCATCAGCTCAGCCTTCCACCTTGAGAAGATCAAGGTTTTGCCATCGTTTTTCATAGGTTTAGATTGATTTTGTGTTATCATATGACTGACACAACTTTAGTGACACACTTGTGCTTCTCTGTACAGAATATGATACCAGCTTTCCACCAGAGCTGCAGCGAGGTTGTTGGCGAATGGGATAAGTTGGTCTCTGATAAAGGATCCTCATGTGAGGTGGACGTTTGGCCAGGGATTGTGAGTATCACTGCAGATGTGATCTCTCGTACTGCTTTTGGCAGCAGCTATAAAGAAGGGCAGAGGATATTTGAGCTCCAAGCTGAACTAGCACAACTCATCATACAGGCTTTTCGAAAACATTTCATCCCTGGATATAGGTAATTCTTGCAACCACTGCAAACTAGTAGGAGACATGAATCATTTTGTTCTTTTTTTCTTTTGTTTTCGTAGATACTACCCAACGAAGGGTAATAGAAGGATGAAAGCAGCAGCCAGAGAAGTCCAAGCTACACTGAGAGGGATAGTTAACAAAAGGTTAACGGCGAGAGAAGCTGGTGAAGCACCAAGCGATGACTTGCTTGGCATACTTCTTGAATATAATTTAGGACAAGCTAAAGGAACCGGAATGAGCATAGAGGATGTGATAGAGGAGTGCAAATTGTTCTACTTCGCCGGGCAAGACACAACTTCAGTACTTCTTGTCTGGACAATGGTTATGCTAAGCCATCACCAAAACTGGCAAGTTCTTGCAAGAGAAGAAGTGAAGCAAGTTTTTGGTGATAAAGAACCTGATACAGAAGGTCTTAACCAGCTCAAAGTTGTAAGTATAAAACAAAATTAAAAACCTTCATGTGGCTTACAGTGTGTGTTAATGCTGATTTTTGCTGAACGTTTCAAACAGATGACGATGATATTGTATGAGGTCCTTAGGCTATATCCTCCAGTAATCCAGCTGACAAGAGCCATTCACAAAGAGGTGAACCTAGGAGACCTGATACTACCTGGTGGTATTCATATCAGTCTACCTATTATGCTAGTCCAACGCGATACCAACTTGTGGGGAAACGATGCTGCAGAGTTCAAGCCAGATAGATTCAAAGACGGTGTCTCAAAGGCAATAAAGAGCCAAGTCCCGTTCATTCCCTTTTCGTGGGGACCAAGGATATGCATTGGACAGAACTTTGCAATGGTGGAGGCGAAGATGGCTATGGCTTTGATACTACAGAGATTCTCCTTCGAGCTTTCACCTTCTTATGTTCATGCTCCTTACACAGTCTTCACCCTTCACCCACAATTTGGTGCTCATCTTATCCTCCACAGGCTATAAATTCCATAATCACAAGAGAATAAAAACACTGGATGTGTCCCTAGTTTTTGAATTCAATTTACTTTTTTTTCAAGCATATCATATCTAGATCAGAGCAGTAAATAATGTTACATCCTTTTTTTTGTTACTTTCATAACTTATGATAATATCTACCATCCCATATTTCCATGCATTCACCTGAGATATCTATACTAGCAAAACTTCTTACACTGTCGCTTTCCACCAACCCGTTCTCAATTCAAATCTAGAAAGATCGCAAAAATACAAAGAAGAACAAGTATCCTAAAAATCGTTGAAAACAAAGTACCTTTAGTTCTGCTGATTCAGAAAGTAACGAGAAGAACAAAGAAGGAACCACGGATGTCTTCAAATAAAGCCTACTAATGGGCTTTAAAAGCCTTTTATCCTGATTCAATTTTGGGACAATTTAATTGTTGAAAAGTCTATATGGACTTGCTTGAGTGATTGGCCAATAAAAGTGGAGGGCTTCAGCTCGTGCAGCGCAAGAAACTTAGAATAATTTTTCTAGTCGGCACTCGGCAGCCGCCTCGTAAGTTCCCTACCATTACCATTCTTCAAAATTGATTCTATATATTTTTCCTTTTCTCGTTATGTATTAGGATTGTAACCTTAGCTAGATCTCTCTTGCGGTCTATAGAAAAATTAGGGTTGGGTTTGGATCTATAGGGGATTATTATTTCACAATTGTATAGGATATTCATAAGAATGTCTCAGCTCAATATTGATATGAAGAAGAATTCGATGAGGAAGAATAAGAAGTTGGTTATTAATATTGCTACGGTAAAGAAAGAAGGTCTTGCTTCAAGATTTGAAGCTGATAAGGATCTTGGTTCTTCAATAAAGAATGAGAAAAAGAGGTTTGAATCATCAAAGAGACAAAGAGATGTGCTTGATCAAAGGGTTTGTTCCAAAGCTGATGAAGAGAATTATCACGGAGTGATGCGTGAGGTTGATGTTGGTACAGGGTTATCTGGCGCGTTGAAGCTTCTCAGAGAGCAAGGAACTTTCAAGGAGAAAAGCATCAGCAGCAAGCGTGTAGGTGTTAGAGACGATCATGGTAAAGATGACAGATTCAAAGATGCGTTTAATGATATTAGGATTGATAGGGTGGATGAATGTGGCAGGATATTGACTGAAAAAGAAGCGTTTAAGAAACTCTGTCATGGGTTCCATGGGAAGAAACCTGGAAAGAGGAAGCAAGAGAAACGAATGAGGAAACGGGAAGACAGCTCGAAAAATATATTGGAGTCTTCGGATAGAGCTGCGGAGAGAATGAGACAAGTCCATGCTGAGTTGAAGAGTCCGTACATTGTTCTCTAATCTTAAAAGTCTCTCTCTTTCATATGCCCTTTAGGTTTGGTATTTTGCATGATGTTTTTTTTAACTCTTTTAAATTTTTGCATAAAGGGTATGTTTTTTTTTAATTACATCTACATTGTTTCTTCATTGTTCACTAACGTTTTCGATTTTTCTTTGATGTTTTTCTTTTCGGCTGTATTAGGGAAATAAAATCAATGCATCCCAACACGAGCCCATATAGAGACGATTCCTCCATCTTCTCCAGGAGGACTCAGCTGTGTAGTGAGAACCTTAGGGTTAGTTATTACATTTTCCCCTGAACTTTTGCTCAAAGATTTATTTTCAGTTCACTCACGTCTCTTTTCTCTCGGTGTCTTATGATCAAAGTACCCCAAATTCAGACAGTTGGTTGACATGATAGATCTTTTATGTATTCAGGCACTTCTTCAAGTCCACACCAATACTCGAGATGCTCAGCATCCACGTAAGTCACATAACTATAATTATATAGGTCGTGAATTTATTGCGTTCGAATAGAGCAACCAAAATGCGTTCATTAGAACAATACTCAAAGTCCTAAATATCATTGATTTCAAAGTGCAAGAACCGCAGCTATCAGTATGAGGCATGTGTTTGCAAACGCCAAGATTCTTGAATCACTCCTCCTTTACACGGCCCAACCAATTACGGAGAAATATTGTATGAAGAACTAGTCTTGTCTTATTCCAAGGCCTCAACTCATGCTTATGTCGTCGTCAAATGATCAAAAATGTTGACCTTTTATAGCCCCAAATTTCCTTGTTAGTCACGTCAACATTTCATATGGTTAAGGGCACATTAATACCCGGATATTAAAAGCTCAGTGTGGATTCTCTGTTTAAAAAACGAATATGCCTTTTGGACAACCTAAAGACATGCACGAGTGTTAATGTGCCCTTAACCACATGCAACTTCTTGTGCCACTCCCACTGGACCACTATACCATGCATTATTTATTTGGATATTGATGCAGCATCCTCTATTGTCTTCTTTTATCAACTCTATATATTTTTATTATATAATATTTGCACTATTATTTGGTATAGTAAAGACAATATCACACTGAATCTCAGAAAATTGTTTATATTAAACTTATGGTCCTGTGTTTTCTGGTCTAAAAATATTGAAAAAGTTGTTTTGGTGTTATGCGTTAAAAGATACTCTCTTTGATTTGGTGTAATAGGTGACACAAACTTCTTCCTTTTTGACACTAACAAGCATAATAATGTTGATAATGATGTGTTTTTAATATTGAACTATAAATTAGGTTCGTTGGTTCATTTTTGAAGGCTACCAAACAAATCAAGAAACAAAATCTGCTTGGCGGAGATATTTCTGCTCAAGTAACTATCACTTAATAATACAGCCAAATATAAGTAAAGGCTATGTTTTCGTGTGGTGAAGCCTGTCCGCTGCAGTGTTTAAATTAAACGGTACTACTCTCGATTCTAGTGAATTTTCTGCTCTACTTGTTGATTTATTTTGTTTTCATCTGCACAAATAGAATTCTGAAAATAAATCACGGTTTACCCTAAAATGAATATTGTCAAACGACACATAGCTTTTCAAAATCCGTACTAAAAGAACTTCAAGTGTATTAAATCTTGTCAGGTCACCAAAAAATGTTGGATTGACTTATATATCATGTTGAAAATTGAACTTGAAATACTCAAAATTTTAATTAATATCAACTTGTGACATGTTATTTTAAGCAATTATCCAATGTATGGAACATTTTTGGTTAATGGTTAGGGAGGCTTTATCAGTCTTGTTTCTTCGTGCAGTGATATAGAGATACCGACTTTACACGTTTCCAATAGAGTATAGTTTAATCAGCTTGTTTATATATATTTTTAAAAAAGAATACCAGTGAACTTGTTAAATTTAAAATTATTAAGAAATGGTCACCAAAGGTCCAAAGTGTGATGGAAAACGAAAGATCAACATTAGTTTAAATGTATAAATATTGTGACAACTCGCCCTACATTGTTATATTAAATGATACTAATTTGTGTGGCTTACAGATGTGAGATTCTTGTTCATCCGTGATAAGTAAACATGTCTTTCTCATGCTTTTAGCTAATGGACCGACTTTGCATCTCACCCATATGTTAAAATACTTCAGATTTTATAATTTAAGAAGATATAAATAAATAAATCTGTTATTTTCACAAGTATTCAAATGTTTATATCATTCATTCTTTTCTTGAAAAAGAAAGAGAGTCAGAGAGACCAGTAAGACTTGCGATCTTATTATAATTGATCCTAACGTTCTAGCGGTAACTACAGCAATGTCGCTTGCCATGGTTTGACATTTAAGTCATCTCGTTTGTTTAGTATGTGATCCTAATTGCAAGTATTATTTTAGTATCTTTAGACGACTTCCAGCAAACCCAAAATCGTTTGTTTATGTTTTAAGCAAATACAAACTGCGCCATGTGTAAACTCGTGAAACGTTGACAAATAGTTGGTAAAACTTACGGCTATATATACAAACGTGTTGGATTTATTATGTTGTAATAAAGTTTATTGACTGAAACATCAATGACAGAGATCAAGCGAACAACTTTTTGGTAAGAAAAAAACAGGCAGAAAACAATATATTACCAAGAAATCAATAAACATTTATGGGCTTAACTTAACCACACGATAAAAAAAGAGACTAAATTTTGATTAATGAATAGTTTGGGACTTTGAGGGTTGCAACATAGAAATGTTTTAAACAAGTAAAACTGTCCATATGATATGGGGGGTAGTTGCCTCACAACGCAAAGAGATCACCGACAGTGGACCTAACCAAAACCAAACTAGGCTCAAAGTTACAAAATAATTACAATAACGCCATTGTCTGTTCCGCGTGACCTGTCCCTCGTACGCAAAATAAGTACCACGAAAATTGCTAAAATTAGAATTAACACGGAAACAAAGAAATCACCTCTGTTTTTATATAAAAAACCAAACAGACACCTCTCATCTCCAAGCTTCCTCCATCGTCTCTGTTTTCTTCTTCCTCCTCCCATCCCTGGATCTTGAGAATCGCTAGGGTTTAGGGTTGCTGGGTTTTGTCGTGATTTCCAAGAATCGCCATTTTCTTTTGGTCACTATTGTTTACATCGAAAGGTTTTTTGAATCTGGGTTTGTCGAAAGTGCTCACCTTTATACTATTTGCTTGCTCAGAAACGATGCAACAAGGTCAGGAGAAGAAGGTTCGGTCTCTTCTCAAAACCACTGTCCTTTCGATTGAATTTTGAGTTGCTTTCTTGGATTCTTGATTTTAACTTCTGTTGTGTCGTTTTCTTGGATTCTTGATTTCATTACAGAACATGAAAGAGGTGGACTTTTTCACAGAGTACGGCGACGCGAACCGTTACCAGATCCTCGAGGTCATCGGGAAAGGAAGCTACGGAGTCGTGTGCGCGGCGATAGACACGCACACGGGAGAGAAAGTCGCCATCAAAAAGATCAACGACGTCTTCGAACACATCTCCGACGCCCTCCGCATCCTCCGCGAGGTGAAGCTCCTCAGGCTCCTGAGGCATCCGGATATAGTCGAGATCAAGAGCATCATGCTTCCGCCTTCGAAGAGGGAGTTTAGAGACATTTATGTCGTGTTTGAGCTCATGGAGTCGGATCTGCATCAGGTCATCAAAGCTAACGATGACTTGACGAAGGAGCATCATCAGTTTTTTCTTTATCAGATGCTTCGTGCCTTGAAGTATATGCATACAGGTGTGTTGGCATTTTTAAGTTTTTTTTTCTATTTTTAGTAAGATTAGTGCTTAACTGGATTCTGTTTTTTTTTTTTTTGTGCAGCTAATGTTTATCATCGTGATCTTAAACCGAAGAACATACTTGCAAATGCAAACTGCAAGTTGAAAGTTTGTGACTTTGGATTAGCGAGAGTGTCGTTTAATGATACCCCTACCACAGTCTTTTGGACGGTTAGTCTGCACACCTGTCTGTTGATTATATATTCAGTTTTGGTAATCTCTCCAGTATGTTTTAATTTCTTTCTCTGTCTTTTTTTTTGTTTTCAGGATTATGTTGCTACAAGATGGTACAGGGCTCCTGAGCTTTGTGGCTCATTCTGTTCAAAGGTACTTGTTATCTTCCTTCTTCTTCTATGCTCATTTGAGTGGTTTCTTGTTTGCTAAATAGTAGTTTTTAACCATTTGCAGTATACTCCAGCTATTGACATTTGGAGCATCGGTTGCATATTTGCGGAGGTGTTATTAGGGAAGCCTTTGTTTCCTGGGAAAAGTGTTGTTCATCAGTTAGAGTTGATCACCGATCTTCTCGGGACACCAAAGTCAGAGACCATTGCAGGAGTATGTTCTTTAACAAAGTTTCCTTTCTTCTTTTATTGTTTGTATGCATTGTAGAACAACTAATGATAGAGATCTTTCTCTGATGATGATGCAGGTTCGAAACGAGAAAGCTAGAAAATACTTGGGAGAAATGAGGAAGAAGAGTCCCATCCCTTTCTCTCAAAAGTTTCCTAACGCAGATCCTTCAGCGTTGCGCCTGTTGCAAAGACTATTATCTTTTGATCCAAAGGATAGGCCCACCGCTACAGAGGCGCTGGCTGATCCTTACTTCAAAGGTCTCGCTAAGGTCGAGAGAGAACCTTCTTGTCAACCAATCTCTAAGATGGAGTTTGAGTTTGAGAGAAGGAGGCTGACAAAGGATGACATTAGAGAGCTGATATAC
The DNA here is from genome assembly GCA_900406325.1 of Erucastrum elatum. Taxonomy (NCBI): domain Eukaryota; kingdom Viridiplantae; phylum Streptophyta; class Magnoliopsida; order Brassicales; family Brassicaceae; genus Erucastrum; species Erucastrum elatum. The sequence goes on from OVBX01004794.1 coordinate 10,513, forward strand.
AGGGAGATACTAGAGTACCATCCTCAGCTTCTCAAGGATTATATGAACGGTTCTGAAGGCTCAAGTTTCTTATACCCTAGGTTCTTAACTTACTTCCTCTTTTTGAAAACATTTGTCTTATCTCTTGTTATTTCATCTTCTCTGATCGGTTTATTTTGATATTTGCAGTGCTATTGGTCATCTGAGGAAACAGTTTGCTTACCTAGAAGAAAATAGCGGCAAGAGTGGACCAGTACAACCTCCAGAGAGAAAGCATGCTTCACTTCCACGGTCTACAGTTCATCCTGGTGTAGTGACCTCCTCCAATGCTCAACCTTCAAGAAACGGAGTAGTTCCATCGGCTTCAGCAAAACCTTTAGGACCTCCTCCAAGGATACCTTCAGGTAGACCAGGCCGTGCTGTGGAATCATCATCTGTAACTTATGAGAATAGCAGGAACTCGTCCTATGATGCGAGGACATCTTATTACAGAAGCTGCACTCCACAACAGACCGTTTCTCCTAACTGTTTCTTTAATCCCAACGCCATTAACCATCAAGAGAAGCGCGGTGGTGGTGGGACAACAGAAGCAAAACCGCAGTTTGTTCCCACACAATGCAACTCTGCAAAGCCAGCTGAGCTGAACCCAAACCCTTATGTTGTCCAATCACAGCAAAAGGTGGGTATTGATGCTAAGCTGTTGCATGCACAATCACAGTATGGTCCTGCTGGAGCCGCCGCGGTTGCGGTAGCAGCACACCGGAGCATAGGCACGGTTGGGTATGGCATGTCTTGAGGATTTAGCAAAATTTGTTGGTGTCAGGTTATTGATTGCCCCCATGTTAGTCATTGTATAATGTATAAAGTATTATTCGATCAAGCCTGACTTGAACAACATTTGAGATTGTGTAATAATAAAGAAAAGTTCAGTTTTAACCCAAACCACACATGTCTCTTGCCTAATATTACAAGAGCAATGGCTAAACAATTTAACAATGACCTCAAATAATTGTTGGTTCCTAGATTCTCTAGTCCGGAAAGGATTGTCTATCACACAACATAATTAGTAAATTATACTTCAGGGGTTGATCTTATGGCTATGCAAGACATAAAGGATCTTATGTCTACCTAGGCTAAAATTAGTTACAAGTCTCATATGACCACACAGGTGAAAAGTTAACATACTTACCGAAGCATGGATAGATTCATATTCTTGGTGAGTATGTGACCTTACTCCAGCTGCTTTCTGTTTTCTTTCTTCACATTCTGGTGTCTTTAACGTCCAAAACTTTCTCGTGTTTCCCAGCTCATGTGACCACTTTCAGATTCTATTTGAAATCGAGCTTTATATACAGCATAAAATCTACTAGGACAAGGTGGTAAGAGAATATGGAAGATAACAATAATGGGCTTTGTACAAATAATAGAAAGTGAGGCTTTATAATAAAGAAGCCCATTTAAGCTATTAACGATTCCTACAGTCCCACATCGCTCAGGCGAAGAGAAGAAGCTTTGTTTATATAACGATGGAGTCACGAAGGTGATTGTCCCTTCGGGGACATCCGATAAAATTGGAACGATACAGAGAA
>OVBX01004796.1:0-12235 GCA_900406325.1 Erucastrum elatum
TATATGGAAAATTCAAACACTGGAATGCTCAACGAGTCTATAATGATTTCAACAGCAAAACAAAGAAGATGTGTGTCCTTAACTTTGTTCAACAAGAAGTACAAAGAGAAAAAAAGTTTTTATAGATGACAAAACGTTAAAAACAAAAAGGGCCTATGTAGGTGGAATCAGACAGTTAAAAAATCTAAACCATATGCCACCGATGCAAAAGATTCTAGCACATCAAATGTTTTAAGATAGTTTTCTTAAGCGGCCCTAAGGTGGTACAATCACTGAACAGTGCACTTGGTTCCTCGAAACGATTCCTCAAAGGAGAAGTGCAGATTCAAAAGGACTATACAGGAACAGGAAAGTAACGAGAGAGAGAGAGGAAGATCTTACAGAAGCCATAAGGACAGAGCCAGTCAAACCCCCAAAGAGAGAACCTTTGCTTCCAGATTTGCTATCTGAAGGAGACAGAAATGATCAAAAAAAAAATTAAGTCAAACCTCTATAAATCAAAAGAAAAGACGTCGGTGACTTACAGGCGAAGAGACCGCCTCCTAGGAGAAGAACACCATAACCAGCAGATACGGCTGGAGCTAGCTCCGACAGCTCCGCCTTACAACACAAACCATTCCCTCGTCTGCTCCTCGATAACTTAGGAAGTCCCGACCAATTTCGGCCGCAGTCACTGACACTCCGCCTGAGTAGTTTGGTGTTCCGCACCGACACCACCGAAGGAATATGTAACGTTAGCGCAAAAGACGACATTGCTTCAGCCGAATGTTGAAGTCAGAGAAGAGAAAGGGATCAAAGTTTTTTTTATAACACAACAAGAGTTGAGTTCACAGACTCAATTGCCCTTGAAATTTCAATAGGGCAAGGCATTTTACTCGTTAAATTTTATTTTATTTTTTTTTAACTCAACTTCCAAAATTCATTCACCAATTCAATGTTCTACAATGAAATTTTCAACCTCCAAACTAGAAAATAACCAAACAAGCGGTATAGAATAAAGCTTAGGGACAAGGGACGTAAACGTAGAAGCCTCCTTCGCTATTCTATCCGCAACTCTATTGTCACTCTTTGGGTAATAAACCACTTCAACCTCTTCAAGCTTCAATAATGTTGTGCTGATTTCCTGTATGATGGGCTTCAGTCTTGGCCAGATCTCCTCCTCTCCGTTGAGCATCTTTGCTAGTACCTGAAAATCTGTCTCGAACGTGATCCCTTTATACCCAAACTCAACCATGATCTATATAGCCCATCTCAACGCTTATGCTTCTATTTCTATCACAGACTCCATTACCTCAACTTTTCTCGCACCCGCCCACAACATGTGTCCATTGTGATCTCTCAGAATCCATCCAACCCCTCCTGATCCATCTTCTTGTTTCCAGGCACTGTCAGTATTACACTTTAGTCTTGTTGAAGGGGGTGGGCGCCAACGTCTTTCTGGAACATCTGTTGGGGGCGTTTTCTCCACCACTGGTAAAATCTCCTCTTTGCTCTTCCATTCCCTCGCATCATCCCATGCCTTTTGGATCGTCGCTGAAGCAGGGTACTCCTTGCTTTTGAATATCAGCTCATTTCGGTTCTTCCAGAGTCTCCATAGCAGTCAGGGTATCATCTCCTCATTCACCTGCTCCATTGGGTACTTTTTTTTTAGATTTAAGACCCAATAGAGGTTAGAATAAAGAGAATCACTCCAGGCCCCTGCTGGTGGGATATGCACATTCGCCATCGCCCATGTCAGTCGAGCATAATGACACCGGAATAGTAAGTGATTGATGCTCTCAGACTCCTCCCCACATCTGCTACACCTTCGATCTCTTCCAATATGTCTATTCACCATGTTCTCTGCCACCGGTAAAGCATTGCTGAGACATCTCCATATAAAGTGCTTGAGCTTAGGACTGGTCTCAAGGTTCCACACTATTTGGTATAATCCATCAAGACTTGGCTGATTGACTTCAAGGCTTTTTTCCCCTGCATCTACCACATTCACTTGAACCCAATATGCCGACTTCACAGTATAATGGCCTGTTCGCGTATACTCCCATGAGTAGGAATCCTTGCCATTTCTTCCTGCAGGTTGTACCTTCATGATTTTGTTTCGGACCTCATCGGTGAACAATCTCTCAAGTATTGGCTGGTTCCACTCTCTCCCATTTTCCTTTAGCAGTTTGCTAACTCTCATGTCCTCTGATAAGCGCGGGAGGGGATCTTCTATTGGGTATCTCAAAGCTTGAATCATCGTCGCAGGCTTACTGTCTAGCCATCTCTCTTGCCACACCTTTGTGTCATTACCATTCCCAATGATCACCCTAGCACCTTGTTGTACCAGTTTTTGCGCTGCATGTATACTCCTACATGCAAATGATGGGCGTGAGCCCAAGGGAGCACTGAGAAGGTCGGAATTTCTAAAATACTTGCTCCTGAACACTCGTGCCATCAGAGAGTCTTTATTGGTGATCATTTTCCAGAGTTGCTTTCCCAGTAAGGCCAAATTGAAAGCCTCCAAATCTTTGAAACCAAGTCCACCGCAAGCTTTAGGTTTACACAGGGCTTCCCAGCTTTTCCAATGCATTCCTTTGGAATCAATTCTGCTTCTCCACCAGAAATCAGACATGATAGACATTATTTGTTTACACACTGTTTTGGGGAGCTTGAAGCATGACATTGTGTATGTCGGTAACGCCATTGCTACTGCCTTCAGGAGAACCTCTTTCCCAGCTGGAGATAGGAACTTAGTCTGCCACCCATGCACCTTCTTGTTGAGGTTTTCTTTTAAATAGCTTAGAATGAAGACCTTTGAGCCTCCAAAAGATTCTGGCAGACCTAAGTATAAGCCTTCTCCCCCTGTCTGCTCAATACCCAGTGCTTCTTGGATCTCTGTTCGCCTATCTTGTGGGATATTCTTACTGAAGTACACACTAGATTTTTGATAGTTGATTCTTTGACCTGATACCAGATTGTATTTCTGAAGGATCGAGATAATATGGGTTAATTCCTCCTCATTCCCTTTGCAATACAGCATGATGTCGTCAGCAAACAATAGGTGTGTAACCGGTGGTGCTCTCCTTGCAACTCTTAGACCTGAGATATGTCTTCTTTGCTCAGCTAGCTTCAACATTTGTACCAAAACCTCAGTGCAGATAGCAAACAGTACGGGAAAAGAGGGTCCCCTTGCCTCAGCCCTCTCGTGGGAGTGATATTACCATGTGGTTCCCCATTAATGAGAACTTGGTACCTTACAGATAAGACTGTGCTCATAATGAGATTCCTCCACCTTTCGGAGAAACCTAGTGCTTCCATCGCTCTGTTCAAAAATCTCCATTCAACGCGATCATAAGCTTTGGAAATGTCCGTCTTGATTGCAATGAACTCGGAGGAACATTTGTTGTCTGAATTGAGTGCGTGGAGTAGCTCGTGTGCGACTAAAATGTTATCAGATATCAGTCGCCCCTCAACAAAAGAAGCTTGAGTCTCTGAGATAAGTGAGGGTAGAGTCTTCTTCAATCTTTTTGCTAGGAGCTTCGAGACGACCTTAAACGCCACATTACACAGGCTGATCAGTGTGTAGTCACTCATCCTCATTGCTGTTAGCATTTTCGGGATCAAGCAGATGTTTGTGTTGTTGATTCCCTCCTCCAGTCTGCCAGTCTCGAAGAATTTACTCACCATCTCCGTGATATCAGCTCCACTTGTCTCCCATAACTGTTGGAAGAAATGGCCACTCATCCCATCCGGCCCGGGGCATTTAGTGGGATTAATATCGAACACTGCTTTCTTCACTTCTTCCTGATTTATTGGTTTGAGTAACAACTCATTCTGTTGCGTAGAAATCAGTTCTGGGATTTCCTGCCACTCTTCCAATTTGATACCTACATCCTCCGAAGTGAACAATTTTTTGAAGTAACGTTCTGTCACTCTACCCAGATCTTTATCTGTATACCAAGCCCTACCATCATCATCCACCAAACATTTGATTCTGCATTGAGCGCGCTTGTTCTTTGTGACTGCATGGAAGAATTTGGTATTCTTATCGCCAGATCTCAACCAATTCATCTGCTCTTTTCCAACCAGAAAAGCTCTTCATTGTAGTATTCCTCATCTAGTTCTTGTCTCAACATCTTTAGCTCTTATGTCTTTAAATTTTCCTGTCTAGATGCATCCACTTTATAATGAAGCTCATAGATTCTTACAGCTGAGTTTGGTTTGGCTTGACGTTTCCACAAGGAAATAGCCTTCCGACAATCAGCTATCCTGCTCATTAGACTCGCTTGTCCACTTCCTTGTCTCTTCCAGCTGCTGTTTACAGTATTTATGAACCCTTCTCTCTTCACGCATCTATGGTCATATCTGAAGCAAAATTTATTCCTCATTTGGTGACCATCTAACGATGTGAGAATGGGACTGTGATCCGAGCAGACATGGTTTAATAAAAGGCTGTTGCATGTGGAAAATAGGTTAACCATTCTTGATTAGCTACCGTTCGATCTAGTCTACACTGGACAAGCCCAGTGGACCTCCTCCCCGCCCAAGACAGTGGGTTTCCTTTGAACTTTACATCCCATAGACCCCAATTAAGAAGCATATGTCTAAAGTCTTGACCTTCACTATCAGTCCTCTCTGAACCACCTTGTTTCTCTGATTGATCTAGGACCTCGTTGAAATCCCCTGTGAGCATTCATGCCCCTTTTCTCTCAGCACCAATTCTTTCAATCTTTTCCCATACATCTCGACGCCTATCTTTTACTGGATCCCCGTAGACACAAGTCAAGAAGAATGTATGTCCCTGCCATTCAACACTTAAATCGATTAACCTGTTGCTGGCTTGTAACACTCGCACAGAGCAAGACTGCTTCCACATAACCGCTAATCCTCCAGTTTTCCCTCTGGCCTCCACTACTACAAGATCTTGGAAGCCTGTTTTCACCACAATGTTTTCCATGTATCGTCTACTACTTTTGGTCTCACTGAGGAATACAATCTCAGGGAGATACTGACCAAGCATCCCTTGTAGATGTCGAACTGTAGGGGTATTCCCCAACCCCTGACAGTTCCAACTCAGTACTCTCATATGGACCTCGAAGGGTTAGTATTACCCATCAACCCTTCTTTCAAATTTGATCCACTTGCCAATGCTACCCTACGGGCATAATGGTCCGGGAATTGTGTTGTCACGGACAGAATGTATCGGTGTAGATGCTGCTAACATAGCAGAATGATCCTCTTCTTCTCCTTCAGGTCTCTCTAAATCCGAGGATTTGCCCCCAAATCTGAGGAAAACAGATGGGGATACAATCTTCTTCTCCTGTGATTTGGTTCTGGCCTTCTTTGGGTTCCTCTCATCACTGTTGCTTTGTCTCCTCCTTTTGGTTGATAGTGATCCTTCGAACCTCCTGATCGTTTCTGGAGGGGAGAGTGTACTTCCTCCCAGTCTTTCGAAGACATTTGGTGGGCTTCTACTTCCTTAGCTCGATTTACTCTCCCTCCTCTCCTCTTGTGAGCCAGCACTGAGTTTGTTCCTTAGGTCTTCATCACTATATCTTGTAGAACTGCGCCCTCTGCTACCTCCAGAGCCCAGCAGATCTTCTTTATCACCTAGACGATTGAAGACTGAGCCGTGGTGCTCTCCAGAGCTGGTGGGATTTACTGGCGAATCTTCTGTGCTTTTCGAGCCTCTCGACGCTCCTCTTTCACCCTTCTGCTTCCACACTAATTGAGGGGTGGTGTTTACTCTCTTGCCTTTCCTTTTGTCTTCCTGAGCCTGAGTTGCGTTCCTGTTCTGAGAGACGCTCCCTCCTTTTCTTCCTGCTGAGGAGGTATTTCTGGTTGTCACCCCCCGCAATACCCTTTGGTTACTCGTTAAATTTTATTTGATCTGTTATCTTTCGATTCGATAAAAAAAAATAGGATATCGATAAATAGAAGCAAATTACAGATATCAAAATTTTGGAAAGTGTAATTTGTTCCGATCTAACAATATATAAATACATGTATATTTTGATTATATTTAAAATTTTAAATTTATAAAATTATTATTCTAACATATGATTTGATAAATTATATTCAAATTACTTTTATAGAAAAAAAGAAGAATTTTTATGACAATTATAATTTTTTCCTTAAGTTAATAGTTTTATTATAATTGTTAAGTAAGTTTTTAAAAAATACAAAATATAAAAATACACTACTTATTTTAATTTTTATTTTATATATCATGCAAAAAAATTGCAAAAAAAATTATATCAAATTTTAAAGATTGTATTAATCAAAACAGATGATGTTATTTGTATAAATTAAAGATTATTTGAATTTAAAATGTTTATTTATTTTTTGGATATCCCTTTTTGGATATCATATTTCTCCGATGCAAATCAAATTGAAAAAAAAATATATATCCGCAACATACGAATTAAATCATAAATATCTTCAAAAAATATCCAATATGTGCCAGGTCCTACCTTGAAATGGAATCCATTATAAGTAAAAATAAAATCATTTGTCCTTTCCATAGTTATTTTTTATATTTTTGATAGTTAAAACAAATTACAAGCTGGGCCTAATAGACATATATCACAATCATATTCTAGAATTGTCTTCAAAAAATATTTTTTTGGTAAAATGTTAAGATACCTTTCCAAAAGTTTAAACCCAAAATCTTACTCTATTTAGCTAAATAATTTAGGGTAGGAAACAAAAATATTATAATTCGCGGATCGAAGATAGGACGATCAAAGGACTGATTGGCTTTGACCATCAGATAAAGCGTAAGGGTTGGATGATTTTGAGAAAAGCTTGCCAAAATTGAATGGGATCGAGTATAAGTAGAAGAAGAGTCGTATTAGCGTCTGATAAGATTAAACTGGACTAACCCATGGTTGAACAATTAAATTTTATTTTCGTGAACATAGGTGGTGAATTTATACATATTTTTTTACTGCATGTAATTTTTGCTAGTTTTGCAAAAGATTGGGACCTCCGTTAAAATGATTTTTTTCTTCACTACAAATTTGACAGTCCATAAATACCAATTTTTTAATAATTCATTAATATACATAAACATATGTTTCCAAAATGTTTAAGAGAAAAAAAAAAATTTATCAAAATTCTTCATAATTTATTTTTAAAACTCAATATCTTGCTACTCTGCTTAACATATTAAAACGATCTCTAGTGTTTAAATTTATTTTCATATCTATATGTGATAAACTTTTCATTTTTGATAACGTCCACACTTGTATAGGTCATCTATTCTGCAGAATTACTCCACTGAACAAAGATGACCATTTTGTATGGATCTTATGTTACATATGGAAGGGAAGGAATAACAAGTTTTTAACAATTTGGATTTTGATCTCCAAGATACATTAAAATTGGCAGAAACGGAGGCGTTACTTTGGGCTGAAGCACAAAGTCCATCTCCACGAGGAGGAATAGATCTTACATGCCCATCAGTGGTAACAATAGGATCGACTATTTCAAGTAGATGGTGCTATATAGATGGATCATGGAAAGATAAAGATAATTCACATGTCAAGGATGGTATAGTACACTTGAAAATTTTTATGCTTTAATGGGGGCAAAAAATATCCGAGCAAGTCAATCACCCCTTCATTCGGAAATTGAGGCGCTTATTTGGGCAATAGAATATATGAAAAATTTAAGACAATTTTTTGTTGCTTTTGCAACGAATTGCTATCAGATGGTAAAGATGGTTTCAGATTCAGAAGAATGGCCAGCCTTTGCAAACTATTTGGAAGATATTGCATTGTTGGAGAGGAGTTTCACTATTTTAGATCTCGTTCATATACCACAGACGAAAAATACAAAGACAGATAGTCTAGCGCGGAGTGCAAGAAAGCAATCATTATTTGTCGTTCATATGGATGTCGAGCTTCCGGTTTGGTTTACAGAGTCAGAGTTTACATGAGTCTGTTTTTTTATGCTGAAAAAAAAATCATTCTTTTGTTTGATTGTTATGATTTTTTCGTATTTTTCTCTTCATTTGGTTTGTAGGGTTAGGAAAAGATACTGAATTTGAATACTCTAACTAAACCAACTTGAAAAATGAAGGGAAATTTACAAGATAGGACCCAAAATTTGATCTTAACCAAAAAACCAAACCCCAACTTGAATCAAATAGAAAACTAACCTCAAGGCCATGTGAAATTACATCCAGCCCCTTGTGAACAAACAAAAAAAATCGATGTCATTTTTATGAATATAACCATATTAAGTCGTCTATGTCGTCTGAGATTCTGGAAGTCGTCCAGGCGACTTCCATGGAAGTCGTCTGGAGTTATTGATCTTAAAAAATAATTTACAAAAATTTTAATAAATATTTTGACAAGTGAAAAATTAAAATCGTGTAATTATAAACATTTGTAAGTGATGTAAATTTAAAAATAATAAATTTGAATAGTTTTCAACATAGATGAATGAAAGTGGTTAATCATGATATTCTTTGGTTTTAGGGTTTGAGAACATATTTAGTAGTATTGTATGTTTTGTTAGGGTTAGATTTTGGAAAGCTTGAATGATTTTTTTTTAAATGTAAATTGTTACATATTTGTGCTTGTTTCTGTATATAGTAAACATTTTTTAAGTTTAGTTTGATTTTATGAAGTATCTAGTTAGTTAAATTAGTTTAGGGATTATGTTTAGGGTCTAGACAACTTAAAATTAAGTCGTCTGTTGAGTTGTTAAAGTTGGATGACTTTAGATGACTTTAGACAACTTTATTTTCCCGCTTAAATATTTTAAACCATAGGACTTACTTGTAAGTCGTCTACGAAGTCTTCTATTTTAGTTTCCCGCTAAAAGTATTTTAGTTTCCAGCTAAATATATTAAAGTCTTCTAGACGACTTACAGTTAAGTTGTCTAAAGTCGTCCAAAGTCGTCTGAGTAGAAAATATTTAACCTAATTGGATCTTGTGTCTCAGTAAATAAAGAAAATTTTATTCATTATCTCTCTTCCTCTCAAATGGCTGCAACAAAAATGTAATGCTCATCATTCTAAAACTCTCTAACCTCTCTATAATCTTTTTGAACTTATAAACACCAACTTTTATATCAATTTATTGTTTTTGTCTCATATTTTTCTCACTAAGTTATCTTGTTTTTGCAGATTTTTCATCACATATTTTTCATATTCTACACATTGAAAGGTAAATCTACTAATTTTAGAAATATATTTTTGTGTGTTTTATAAAGATATATTTATCTAATCTTCCACTTATTTTCTATGTTCTAAGCCATATGAACGTTTATGAATATGCAGGTTTTTCATATCTGGATTTGGATATGCAGGTTTTTCAGATCTGAATTTGGATACGCAGGTTTTTTTGATCTGGATTTGGAAGATTTCTGGGATGATTTACCTGGAAGTCATCTGGGCGACTTACTTAGAAGTCGTTTGGACTTCCTGGAAGTCGTCTGGACTACTAGAAGTCGTTTGGGCTTCCTGGAAGTCGTCAGACGAAGTCTTATCTCATGTATCTTCTTTTAATAACAGTTCAGAGCATTTTGGTAAGTTTTTTGTGTCTGATTTTTCTTTATTTGGTCACCTCATGTTGTATAAAGTTATTATATTTTTCTTAAACTTTAACACTTCAAACCCACTATAATCTCCTTGACTTCAATACACCAAATTTTAGATGAATTTTTCAGTTTTGTCTCATGTCTTTCTCACTAATTTAGTTTTATTTTTTGCAATTTTTTTGCACATAGTTCTCACCTTTCACTCATTTAAAGGTAAATATATTAATTTTAGATATGTATTTTTGTGTGTTCTATAAATGTAGATTTGTCTAATCTTCCACTCATTTTATCTATTTTAAGTCATTTTAACGTTTTTTGATATGAAGATTTTTCAGATCTGGATTTGGAAGACTTCTGGGACGACTTACCTGGAAGTCGTCTAGACGACTTATCTAGATGTCGTATGGACTTCTTGGAAGTCGTCTGGACTTCCTGAAAGTCGGTTGGTCTTCCTAGAAGTCGTTTGGACTTCCTGGAAGTCGTTTGACGGAGTCTTCTCTCATATATTTCCTTTTTATAACAGATCTAAGCATTTTGAGAAGTTTTTATGTCTGATTTTTCATTATTTAGTCACCTAATTTTGTATAAAGTTCTAATATTTTTCCCAAACTAAGACTCTCCAAACCCACTATAATTTCTTTGACTTCAATACACCAAATTTTAGATGAATTTTTCAGTTTTTTCGCATGTCTTTCTCACTAACTTACATTTTTTGAAAATTTTTTATCACATGGTTCTCACTTTTCACTCATTTAAAGGTAGATCTATTAATTTTAGATATGTATTTTTTATGTGTTTTATAAAGGTAGATTTATCTAATCTTCCACTCATTTTCTTTATTTTAAGCCATTTGAACGCTTTTCGATATGTAGATTTTCCATATCTGGATTTGGAAGACTTCTGGGACGACTTACCTGGAAGTCGTCTAGACGACTTACTTAGAAGTCGTCCAGACGACAGACGACTTACTTAGAAGTCGTCTGGACTTCCTGGAATTCGTCTAGACTTCTTGGAACTCGTCTCGTCTGGACTTCATATAAAGTAGAGTCCAAGCTTCTTTACTCATTTAGTTGTAATTTTTTTGTATAATCAGTAAAATTGTTTCCCAGGATGTAATATATGTGCTAAAAATCAAAGAAATTAATTATTTTCAATAGTTTTTATCTTATCTTTAGATTTTCCGAATGCAATAATAAAGTTTCAGTATCTTTTTCTCATCTTAATAAAGAATGTTGGTAGTCTTATATTGATACAACATTTGAAGAAGAATTTTAACCTTTCTTCCAACTCATAAAAATAATACTTAAGAGATGGAACCAAACAATAGTAACTAGCCAAAGCATATCACATTTTTTACAAGTTTGTATTGAAAATATAAGTTTTACATATCTTGAAGTTTGTGTTGATCAACCACAAAATTCCAACATCCATCTTGCAACAACCATTTTCCATACAATACATGTAACTTACACCTCATCTACAAAAAAAATGGGAAAATTGCAAAAAGAGAACAAAAAAACACTATAGTTGTCCCTGTAGTATAAATTCAAGTTTGTCCATTTTTTCCTCTTTTGTCCTTTCCATTTCTGAAAGTTAATAAAATAAATAGATTTATCAATCCAAAGAATTATTAAAATTATAAAAAACTAATAAGACATTAATATACACAGCCACATATTTTTTTTGGTTCAAAAACTTGAAAAATAAAATTTTAAATTTCCATTCTACTAATAGTAAAAATCGCGTTCTACAGAAAATTGGTTAGTAGAAACCGAAATCTAAAATAAACAAAGCCTTCTAATCTAAAGAAAGATTATTCTGCTTTTTATTAAAGTTCTAAAAGGTGGAAGATGAGTTCTGGAAATTGAACAAAAAAACTACTTTTTCCAGAATGTAGTTTCTACATTTATAAAGTAATCTAAATTTTCAAGAAAACGAAATCTGAAAATAACACGAACATCTACAAAAGTAGAAACTGGAATCGGCATCTCTTTCATGGTTCTACATATGTAGAAAGCACTTTCTACGGAAGAAAAAAAAAATTGTTTTCCGAAAATTAAGGAAATTTCATCTAAGAAAATAATTTGAAAATATTCTTATTTCCAAAAACGTGTCCTGCTTGATTTTATGTGTCAAACTATCAAAAAAATCGAATTTGCCTTTCTTCCTCATCAATCTATGATTTCTTCTTCATAGTTTGTCTTGTGAAATCCACAAATTCTTGTTCTATTATGCATATCTATACAATCTGTGGTGCATGGGAATTCGGTGGTAGCACAGGATGGGTTTTTTCGGCTGATGATAAAGGGGGTAGACTACTGTTATTGGAATCAAGTTTTACCTTAGAAGATATCAAAAGAATGGTTATGGAGGATTTTGATATGGTAAAGATAGCTTACCCAATTTGGCGCTGAGTTATCTACCTACTGAGTTGATCAATACATCAACATTTCCACATGTGATCATTACAAACAATCGACAAGTTCAGAATTTTATTGGTTTTGCTGAAAAGAATGTCTCGACTCGATTGTGTGTTACATATAGAGCCGAGGCTAAGGATCCGCACGAACTGACTTTGATCCTAACAAATCGCCAGGTGATTCAAGTAGTGATGAAGAGGAGGGAAACTCGTTTGACAAGGAGGACGAATCAGCTCCTGTGTTTGTTGAGAGGCAGAGTGACAAGAAGAAACAAAAAATG
>OVBX01004797.1:0-13998 GCA_900406325.1 Erucastrum elatum
GACGACAACAACCAATACGATTGCTATGCTTCAGATGCCTAGCAACTCCGAAGATGATGCCCTGTGTCTACAAGATTTCTTAGTTTTAATCACTTGTCCATATTCATCTATAACTAAGTTTGATGCATATTTTAAACTAAGAACCAAAAAAAGTTTCTACCAATAATCTCAAATTCCAACCAAGTTTTTTAACTACATCTCTTAACCTACATATATTAATAAACTAATATAAGAAACAAAAATTTTGTCCTAGCAATGTGGTTGCTCTTAGCCCCATGTGGCACACATGCTGATATGCATCTTAGGTATAGTATGTGAGCAATAAGGGGATGTACATAATATAGACTGAGATTTGCTTGTTTTGAGCTTCTTCATGCGCTGATTGATACTATTAGATTGGCCAAAGTCAGAGAGTCCACCAAATCGGGTTGTCAGTGATTCCATTTCAATAATTTTTATGTTGTGCATCAACAGTTATACAGGCTATTCAGTCGACCAATCACACATTTTACGTAGCATTGATATGGTGTCTCATGTTATTAGTCTAACCCTTTTTGTCATATACCTCTTGGTTTCTTTGAATCTCTTTATTCTCTTGAATTCTTGAACTTTGGAAATTTTCTTGTTTCCATCTTAATGCATAGGAAAGTGTTATATACTTTGATTTGCTTCTTCCCAGGAACAGACCATCCAATATTTTGTAAGCCTTGTCGGCTAGTCTCATAAGTGCAAGTATGATTTTCAGTGCATTTGAATAAGTATTTGGATGATATGAGATGGATCTCAAACTAAATTTGGGGTCAATTATCAAACTGCTCGCAGTTGGGTAAACTCATATTCTTTCACTGCACACAAGTAATAGATGGGAACACGAAACCCAAGTTTGAACAAAATCACCATCACTTGTTTCGAAAACATTCACTCATGTAATCATGTGTAGTTTATCTTTAATCTCCTTTCACAAGGAGAACACTGTTTTGGGATAATTTATTTTCTTCTATGTTATCTCTTGCATGCTAAGGTGACAAACAGTAGACTGAAGTGGGGAAGGTTTAGAACACAAGTAAACGAATTAAAAACTCAACATATTATTTCCCACAACCACAGGTTTTATTAATAAAATAAAAAAAACAGCACTTATCAGCATGGGTATTTAATATTATGAATCTCACAATACGTGATTGTTATTGTATTAGCGAGCCGACACAAAGAAAGAGATATCTAAATTATTTATCTACCTTAAGGTCTGCGGACCGTCTTACAAGCTACACAAGTACAGCTTGTTAAACATTATACTCCGATAATACCCACCGTGCAAAAGGCTTACGTGTCATTCCTCCTTACTTCTTTTAGAGTCAACCTTTTCCCACAAGAAGCTAGAAATGGTCATCTTCAATTATTACCATGCTTTTGCATCATGGTGAGAAACTTGGGAGCGTCGTTTAGGACGGTAACTCTCACCACCACTATCGCCTCTGCACAAGTTCAGGCACCAAAGTTCAAGCGTGGTCAGTTTTTTCTCTTACAACATATAACGATCATGTGCGTGCGTTTCAACTAAGCCCACTAAAAACAAGAAATTAATTAAAACAAAAAAGAAGGGCCCAATCTGCAGTCAATTGCTCGTTTCAACTAAAAGTTGGAAGAATTTAACAACTCATGTGCGTGATGATTACTAAGCCCATCAGAAAACAAGAAAAAAATTAAGACAATAAAAAAAGAAGGGCCCAACCGGGTTCGAACCGGTGACCTATTGATCTGCAGTCAATTGCTCTACCACTGAGCTATGGACCCTCGATGTCTATTACTGAATACCACTTTATATAACTTAACACTGTTTAATTGCTAGTTAACACAACCCAATAGCACAACGAAACAACCACAAGAAGCTGGCCAACCATTTTAGTAAACTATACTGTTCCAAGTAACGATCTCTCTCTCAGGCATTTTATCAAAACACTGTCTTCCAGAATTTAAGTCGGCCATCTTTACAGTACATGAAGGGGAAATGTTTGAAAGTTATTACTAAAATTAATTAAAACCTACAGCTGTAGTAGTTTTCATCACATCGTTTCTACAATATCGTTAACCAGCTTATTATTACATCTACTGAAAGAAAAGACCCAACCAACTTTCTATATATTGCCTCCTCTTACATTTCCTTGCTTGATTAGAGACATCAAAACTATATCCTCTCTGCAGTAAACCCGATAGACCTGAGCTTTCTTGTGTGTATATGTCTGTGTCCTTCTCATGCTTGATGGATCTTCCACATGCCAGTTCTGTATCCCACAGACATCAAAGCAAGCTCCCAAAGCATGTTGGGAATGCTCAACATACTCACTTTAGATCCTGGAATCTCAGACCACTTCACTGAGATCTCAAGCATTGGAATATTAAAACGCTTGCACAAGAACACCAACTCAACATCAAAGCACCACCTGCGCAGAGTCAGATTTCAAATGTCATAATTGCTTTCTACTGCTAGTTTATCATCATCGATACATACCTTTTCAGATGGATGTTTGTGAAAAGTCTTCTAGCAGCAGCTCTAGTAAACATCTTGAAACCACACTGCAAAATGACATATGTCTCAGTGAAACAGACCAATTAAGCAAATGAGATTTGACTAAAATGCAACCTGTGTATCCCGAATTCCAGAACCGGCAGCCAACAGAACCACCAGATGGAAACCCTTCATCAAGAAGTTGCGATACCATTTCCTCTGAAATTTGAGCAAATACATCCAAAATCCAAGACACTTACTACATGTATATGTAAAAAGAATATGTGTATGTACATAGACAAAAGATGTTTGCGAAACTTAACTGTAGCAATAGCTTTCTCCTCAAGATGAGCCCGAGAACCAAATGCAGATACTTGCACATCACCTATTCTGAAATCCGAATGCTTTGATGATGGATCTCTGATTGAGTTTTCTTCTCTAGCTACTGCAAGGATCTGAAGAGTTCACATGAGATCAGGAAAACTGCAAACACAGTTTCCAAAGATTGTCTGAAATTGTCAATTGGCAAAACCTGTTTTTCAAGTTTTTCTAGGTCTGTTACTTTGGTTGCTCCATCAGCATCCAACATGAGAAGCAGCTCACCACGAGAATGCATCATTCCCTATTCAATGCTTTCAGAGAAAGTAGAAAGCTTCCTTTAGCATACTCTTGTTCAGCCACACAGAATGAATGAATAAACAGAGCTGCAAGGTACTACTAGTAGGAGTTGAACTCACTTTTCTGATAGCTTCTCCTTTCCCTTGATTCTTCCCGAGGGGTATAACCCTTATGTTGTCAACTGTGTACTTTCTAACGAAATCAAAAGCTACTCTTTTTGTTCCATCAACACTTCCATCATCAACAATCACCACCTAGAAATATAAAAAAAAAAAAAAACTCCACTCATTCATATTAAAGTGAAGGAAAAAAAACAGATGCAGATTGGTTGAGTGACTCAGTATAATTGGTAATTTTACCTCATAAGAAAAACTCTTATCACGTGCTGCACGGTCCTGAAGGTAACTGCAAGAAAATTAAACTTGTCATGAAAGGAAGCAGATACACAATTATGAAAAAAAAAGGGAGTTTCTATAGTCTTACTCCATAGTTTCCTGTAGAGCAGCAGGAAGTCTCTGCTCTTCATTAAAAGCAGGAACAATTACAGACAAATACTTCTCCGCAGGGTCTGAGATGTGAGGGCATGGAACCTGAATGATAAAAAAAGTTTTGAAAATAATGTCAAAGCTCTTGTCTTTTAACCAAACTCCTACAATAACATAATGTCAAAAAGCTCTCGCCTTTAAACGTTATATAGGCCAACACGAATCAAAGGCAAGACCTTTTCTCAGTTCCATTAACTGTAACAACTGATTCACACACTAACAGTAAATCCCAGAAAAAAAAGATAATGAATTTCAGACAGTACCTGTTTTAAGGATGTCGGATCCTCGAGTGTAGTAGTCACGTCGGTCTCCACAGAACTGGGAATAACCCAAATTTAAGAAAGATCAAGACACAGCTATATTTGAAAACTCGAGTAAAGAAACGTACACGTTGTTGTTACTGTGTCTCCTTCTCCAAGCTTCGAAAACGACGACGGAGGAGACGATCACAAGCAGCGTGAGGCCGAGCTCCGCAACTGTTAATAAAATTTCCATTTGCTGCTGCTGTTCCCCAGATTATTAGATCTCTTTTGCTTCGCGATGCAGAGAGATCGAAATTGAATGAAATCCGTGAAGAATAAAGCAAGAACGGTTAAAGTTTTAGCGAATTGATTTGAGTGATTGCAGAGCTTTTGGTTTGGTTTGACTTTGTGATTGAACCATTTAGGTCCGGTTCTGTTTTTAAGCAATGCTTTTTAACAAACCGGATACTAAACCGGAAATGCTTTTGTTGAACCGTATTGAACTGAAAACCTTTTTCTTTTGGTTTATTCTGGTTAAACCATTTAACATTTGGGTTTAATTCGAGTTCTAATTGGATCTTAAATGAATAATTTCGATTTAAACACGATTTTGGTTGGGCAACAATGGGTTACAGTTTAATAATAAACAGTAAACTGAATTTAACTCAAGTGTATGTGTGATTTGGTGTATAACTTTGATGGTATGGATATATAGGACTCGAATTTTAGTATCTGAGAAGAAAAGAGATTCAAACTTTCTTTTTGTAAGAAAATAGAATGGGATCTAAAGTCTGTGTGGATCTAATGATATATGATACTTTTTAGGAGGAAATAGAGTGTCTCTCCTTTTTTCTTATATAATAGGATCATCGTTAGATCAAAATCTTTAAAACCCATAAAATGTTTGAATTTTATTACCACCAGTTAAAAGCGTTTTGCAGTATTTTCAGCCATCTATACTATTAAAGCAAGTACTCTGTTCCGCGAGGTTTAATAATGACTGAGAAGATGAAAGTATTAAAGAAAAATCATCTACCCAATTCCATCTATCTTTCTGTTTGAAATTGATTTTTTTTTTGTTATGAATCCTAATTTTTGAATTGGAAATCCAAACAAGAGACTAAATTGACACTGGTTGGACCGGAGTTAACTTTAATATATTACAGATTAACTCTATCAACTTAATTAAAATCAATTATATCAGATTATGATGTCATAATCATTTATTTAGTATATGAAATATGTATGAATATTAATATATTATAGTTATTGACACATTTTTTTGACATTAAATAGTTTTCATTATATTAGAGTAAATTTCGTGCAGTTAAAATGCCAATCCTAGACCGTAGGAGGAACCATAATAAGCACCGGCTTCCAGCCACTTGATAAAACAAACCTTTTTAAAACAAATTATTGATATATATGCATGATACTTTTTTTTGTAACTTGGCTTATATATGCATGATATTTAAGATAAATAAAATACAAAATAGCGTTCGTTTAACCGTATTGGACTAAAAGTGTTTTTCAAAAAAATGGGATTCTGTTTGGATTCTGTTTACCAGTTAGAAGCGCTTTGCGGTATATTTAATTTACGTCATGTTTCCAAAAGTTATAAGCCTTTTGCAACTAAACCATATCTGATTTCTTTTGTTGTTTTTATCCTTAAATTCGAATGACTTCCTTTTTTCGGTTGTTTTTCACGTTTAAATAAATCGAAGTGTTACAAGAAAAAAATAATTATTTATTTTACTAGTTAGTTATAAACGCCTACACCCTTTGATGCTTCGACGACGCATGTGCTAGTGCTTGGATCGGTTCTGACGACAATGCCACTACCGCCGAAACTACAAGCATCTTCAGAGCTTCCCTTGCTTTGGTAATAAACGTTCATGATGAACGAAGCTCGTGTCTTCAAGTTATTGTTGTCAAAACATGTGCCATTAGGTGAGATTGGCTTACAATCAATACCTTGGCTACACACCCAATCAATATTTGCTCCTAGCTGTGCAGCTGTCGCTTCTTGTCTCGCCACACACCATTTTCCACTCTTGCTTTGTGCATCACCTCCGGTAACACCACCTCGTAAGACCCCAACATCATAAACCGGAGCAAAATCCGGTTTGAATAACCCCCAATTTTTCTCAACGGTTGAACCGGATTTCCCATCCTCGTTAAACAATGCGAATATGTAGATATCGACGTGGCGATTAGGCATAAGAGGTGTCCCTATCTTCTGTGCACGCTTGATGATGTTAAGGTTGTAGTTTGCTGAGTTTTGAGGCGTGCACCATGCAGCGTCACAAGCGCTAGGCCAACCGGTTTCTCCTACGGCAATATCTACATCGCCGTAGCCGAGAGCACTCATAGCTGAATAAGTTGCATCCATGACTGCGTCGAACATGTTGTTGTAGGTTTGTTGCGTGTTAGAATCCTTTATAGTATCTGACGGACCAAATATAGCGTAATTGACATTGTTTGGATCCATCATGAAATAAGGGTAGGCGTTGATCATGAATGGGGACTTGGCCTGACGATTGAACTCCAAGATCTTAGAAAAAAAGTCTGTTTGGTCGTTTTTAAATCTGCTCTGGCTTGGTGCGTTTTGGTCATAGCCTATGGTGAACGCATGTGGAGTTGTTACCTAAAACCAATAAATTACACAGTGATCAATCTGTAACAATAAACTCATACGTATATCTTCTTCAGGTCCGTCTTTTAGCACGTGCATGTGGAGCGGCCGAACAGGGTCCAAAATTTTGGAGGGTCCATAATAAATTTTTGTTTCAATAATAGTTAAATTTAAAATATATATTTATAAGAAAATCAGAATAACTATATCTGAATTTAATTTTCGTATTTATAACCAATAAATATAAATTACAATATTTTATTTTGTTTATCTAACCAACTAAAAATGCAATAAATTAGGAAGTAATTAGTATTTATATCAATTATATATTTTGGAAAGTAAGAAAATACCCGGTGATGTGTCTTTGAATATTCAATGGTAGTATAAAAAGTTAATATTCTAATTGATTATGTTTAGGAAACAATTATAAATTAGTGATTACAAATACGGAGAACAAAATATATTTTCTTCACCATTTTTTAAATTAAAAATAACAAATACAAAAAAAGTAGCCTACTTTTATTGACAAAAAAAAAGAGTGACATGTCTAATCAAGAGTATATATAGTTTACTATTTTACTCTATTATATTTATAGATTATGATTTTTTATTGTGGATATAATAAACATAAAAAAAAACTGAAAAACTAGAACAATGGCTGGAAGAGTGATCAAATTTGATGCTTTGATTGATGATTTTGCATTGAAAAATGCCAAATGATCAAGTTCAATGATTTTGCGTTTAAACTAGAAAATAGTGTTATTTAGATATAAATAATTAATTTGATTTATTTATTTAATATTATAGTGATATTTTTGTGAAAAAATCAAAATTATTTCGATATTAAAAATGATTTTTTTTGAACAGGGTCGATAATAAGTTTAAGACGGCCCTGAATTCTTCTTAACATTAGTAGCAAATAACATATTTATTCCTTACTTATACGAATATTATTCCTTTCACTTTCAAAATGAAATATTTTATCCTAGAACATGAAAATTAAGAAATATTTTTTTTTTCAAGAAACACATTAGTTTTATATCTGACTTAAGAATCCCAATAAACTTTAAAGTAGATGGCAGAATAAAAATGGCCAAAAATGGCCACAAAAGAAGTAAATAAAAAACTTATTCGCATACAGTTGCGAAAAGTCTAATAACTAAAATTAATTATTTTATTTTTTAAAACACTAATTATTTTATATTTTGAAACGTGAGGAATAATCTAATACGAATTATAATGATATTATCATGATTTGAGAGATGAAACTAACCTTTATATATGTGAGACCACAAGCTTTCAAAACTTCATCAAGATTTTGCATAGCAGGAATTAGATTTGAGATCAAGTTACCATCTTTACTGAGAAGAATCTCGTTCCCAACACAAATGGATTTGATCTTAGTCTTCTGGCTAAACGGCAAGACATTGGCAGCCACCCATTTACGAGCATTGCTGACGTTGGCCATTGCTGGAATGTTAGCGTTAGGGACCATAATGGTGACATTGATTTCAGTTCCTGCTAGGGCTCTGAGGATGTCCGGACATGCATCAAAAATCTTGACATTATCGATAATAGTCTTTGTCTTGATGAAGTCAACCACTTCTTTCGGCGGTCGAAGGTTCCCTAATGTTCCATAGTTGACACCTAGAGCGGAAGTCACGGCTGAGAGTTGGAAGATCACGATCGAGACTAGGAGGAGGAAAAATGGTGTTTTGGCCATTGTTTGGTGTAGAAGAACGAGTTTGAATGAATACATTAGGCTGAGGATATGTGGTTATTTATATTAATGTGTTTATTTATACAATTGTTACGTTCAATCTCCATTTTCGTGCAATTTTGGATTTTCTGACGATTCTTCTATAAAAGTATGTGTTATCAAAGATCTATGATACATTTTTAATGTTTTCTTTTCTTAGAGATACTGAAAATTTCGTTAAATATATGCTTTCAATTTTTTTCTGTTTTCTTTCGATTTGGGGATTTAATAGTTCGAAACAGAACTAAATCAGCTAACTTAAAGTCAATGTCGACAATCAAAGGGTCATCTTGGCCAACAGTAATGGCACTCATTATGGTTTTTTAGTGTAATGTCACTCATTATGATGTCTATGAACTCATTTGTCTCCTGTAAATCCACGGAAACAAGGAAAATCATATAAATCTTCCAAGAATATGTATGATTTTCAGTGCAGTTGAATAGGTATCTGGATGATATGAGATGTCTAGCCAAATTTGGGGTCAATTATCAACTGCTCTGTAGTTGGGTAAACTCATATATTCTTTCACAGCACACAAGTAATAGATGGGAACTCGAATTGAACAAAATCACTATCACTTGTTTCTAAAACATTCACTCATGCGTAGTTTATCTTTAATCTCCTTTCACAAGGAGAATTTCATCTGTTTTTGGGATAATTTATTTTCTTCGATGTTATCTTTTGCATGCTAAGGTGACAAACAGTAGACTGAATTGGGAAGGTTTAAAACACAAGTTAACGAATTAAAAAACACAAGAAGTTATTTTCCCACCACCACAGGTCCTATTAATAAAACTACAAAAAAAACACATATCAGCATGGGTATTTAATATTATGAATCTCACAATACGTGATTGTTAGCGATCGAGCTACACAAAGAAAGAAATATCTAAATTATTTATCTACCTTAAGATCTGCGGACCGTCGTCCTACGAGCTACACCAGTACAGCTTGTTAAACATTAAACTCCGATAATACCCACCGTGAAAAGGCTTACGTGTCATTCTTCCTTACTTCTCTTGTCGACCTTTTCACACAAGAAGCTAGAAATGGTCATCTTCATTTATTACCATGCTTTTGCATCATGGTGAGAAACTTGGGAGCGTCGTTTAGGACGGTAACTCTCACCACCACTATCGCCTCTGCACAAATTCAGGCACCAAAGTTCAAGCGTGGTCAGTTTTCTCTTACAACATATAACGATCATATTTGATTAGATGAACGACAGCTTTAATTACAGAGTATGAGATGGAAGATTTTAACAACTCATGTGCGTGATGATTACTAAGGGGGGAAATAATTAAAAAAGAAGGGCCCAACCGGGTTCGAACCGGTGACCTATTGATCTGCAGTCAATTGCTCTACCACTGAGCTATGGACCCTTGATATCTTACACTGTCTATCAAATTATATAACCGCTCACAGAATTGCTTGCGAACACAACTGAAATGCACATAACGAGATAGCCACAAGGCTTAAGCTGGACATCCATTTTGGGCCAATCAGTAAACACTTGTCGCCAACTTTACAGTACATGAAGGGGATGTTTGGAAGTTATTACTAAAATCAATAGAACCTACAGCTATAGTAGTTTCTGTAATCTCGTTAACCAGCTTATTATTACATCTATTGAAGGAAAGACCCAACAAACTTTCTAGAGACTTGCTGTTTGATTAGAGACATCAAAACTCTATCCTCTCTGCAGTTTACCCGATGGACCAAGATTTTTTTTTAATGTATATGTCTGTGTCCTTCTCATGCTTGATGGATCTTCCACATGCCAGTTCTGTATCCCAGAGACATCAAAGCAAGCTCCCAAAGCATGTTGGGAATGCTCAACATACTCACTTTAGACCCTGGAATCTCAGACCACTTCACTGAGATCTCAAGCATTGGAATATTAAAACGCTTGCACAGGAACATCAACTCAACATAACTGAGGTTGATTCAACTCAAGCATTGGAATCCGTCACCTTCGTTTTTATAATTGAGGTTGATTCACCTAATTATTTTTTGTGATATTAACATTTTTGATCAGCATCATTTGTTAAATTGAACCGATGCTAAATTAGTTGATAGTAACATCAGTGATTATAAGTAATGCTAAATTATTTATTTTTGATTCATTTATAAACAAATTATTCAAAATAATATCATTTAGTTTTCTGATACAAACTAACAAGTGATACAATTCATTTTTTAAGCCAGTACAACTGCAAAGGTTCTATAATCCCCTTACTGACTAGTTCCTATGTATGGATCCTCCTTCCACCTTTTGTATAACGCATGTGCTAGTGCTTGGATTGGTAGTAGTGACGACACCACTACCGCTGAAGTTACAAGCCTCTTCCGAGCGACCTTTGCTTTGGTAATAAACGTTCATGATGAACGACGATCGTGACTTCATGTTGTTGTTGTCAAAACATACGCCACCAGGTGAGATGCTCTTACAATCAATACCTTGGCTACACACCCAATCAATATTCGCTTGTAGTTGTGCGTCTGTCGCTTCCTGTTTCGCCACACACCATTTTTCACTACTACTTGGTGGTGGACCTGGAGGTGGATCTGTATTACCACTTCGTAAGATCCCAACATCATAAACCGGAGAAAAATCGGGTTTGAATAGCCCCCAGTTTTTCTCAGCGGTTGAACCGGATTTCCCATCCTCGTTAAACAATGCGAATATGTAGATATCGACGTGGCGATTAGGCATAAGAGGTGTCCCTATATTTTGTGCACGCTTGATGATGTTACGGTTGTACATTGCTGCGTTTTGAGGCGTGCACCATGCAGCGTCACAAGCGCTAGGCCAACCGGTTTCTCCTACTGCAATATCTACATCGCCATAGCCGAGAGCATTCATAGCTGAATAAGTTGCATCCATGACTGAATCGAACATGTTGTTATAGGTGTGATTCGTTTTAGCATCCACTATAGCATTTGACGGACCAAATATAGCGTAATTGACATTGTTCGGGTCCACCTGAAAATAAGGGTAGGCGCTGATCATGAATGGGGACTTGGCCTGACGATTGAACTCCAAAATCTTAGAAAAAAAGTCTCTTTGATCGTCGTTAAATCTGCTCTCGCT
This sequence comes from Erucastrum elatum, assembly GCA_900406325.1. Taxonomy (NCBI): domain Eukaryota; kingdom Viridiplantae; phylum Streptophyta; class Magnoliopsida; order Brassicales; family Brassicaceae; genus Erucastrum; species Erucastrum elatum. Next base: position 11,401 of record OVBX01004797.1, read on the forward strand.
TGGTGCGTTTAGGTTATAGCCCACGGTAAACGCATGTGGCGTCGTCACCTAAAACCAATTTACAAAATGTTGAAAGTAACATTAGTATTTGTCAATCTATAACAATAAGTCTTTTTGTTCGCCATTAAATCTGCCCGCCTCTCGCTTGGTTAATATAGCTAATATCCTACGGTAAACGCATGTGGAGTGATCACCTTAAACAAGTTATACAATGATTTTTTTTTAAGTTATACAATATGAATACTTTGAAGACACACTGTTAATATGCTAAATTCATCATTGTATAACTTACACACAATTGTATAACTGTGTGTAAGTTATACAATGATGAATTTAGCATATTAACAGTGTGTCTTCAAAGTATTCATATTTTAGCCAGAGATGTTATCTCTACTGATAAAACCATTTGTCCTAAGGGTAGAGATAGGCTCGAGCCTAAGCAGCTGTAGAGAAGAGATTTAACAACATGCTCTTGTCTCTGGCCCAGAAAAATTATGTGTAGAAGCCCGAACTTCTTAAATTAAAAAAAAATCATGTTTTTCTAATATATAACTGGTTTTCCAAACCAAATCCATATAATAATCTTCAAAGAAGATTATAAAGAAAAAGTCATAAACAGCCTCAAACCAAGTTTTTATCATAAATATAATCCTTAAAGATCAAAATGACCAAAATATTTCATTAAAGATGTAAATATACACTTATACATTTGAATTAATTAATTCAAACTTTAGGGTTTATAATTAAAGGGTGGAGTTTTGGGATTAAATTTTAAAATTTTATAAAATAAAAAAATAATTACTAAAAACATGAAAATAAAAATTGAAAAATATGTTCAAAAAGTATTTTCTAATTATAAAAAGAAAATTTGAAAAAAAATATTAAAAAATCCCAAAAAATTATAAAAAATTTCGAATCTGAAAACAGATAATCTCAAATTATAAAAATATATTTTTTATTCAATATCTAGGATAGTATGGTATTTTCTCCTATTAAATAAAATATTTTGGTCATTTTTTCTTTAAGATTTATTTTGTGACAAAAACTTGAAAATTGTCTATTTAGGACAATTGCCTAAAATTATATATGGACCCTTTAAATTAAGAATTTAGGATGGTCTACCTAATCAAAACGGATAGGAGGATAACTCCTCTACAGAACCGATATCATAGATAGACAAGTGAAATACTAATCTATATATGACCCTAAATTTGAATATAATTTACATGAATAGATTTCCATATTTATTGGAAATTTTTTTACTGAAATTCAAGATTGGTTTTATTTCCAGTTTCATGAGGAAGTTTCTTATCTAACACATAAAATACGTGGTAGATATTTATGATGATTACTACTAGAAGATCAATCATGTCAAGATTATAGGAAATTAACCTTTATATCCGATAGACCGAAAACGTTCAAAGCTTCGTGAAGACTTTGCATCGCCGGAACAAGATTTGAGATCAAGTTATTATCTTTAGTAAGAAGAATCTCGTTCCCAACACAGATGTATTTGATCTTAGTTTGTTGGTGAAATGGTACGACATTGGCAGCGATCCATTGACGAGCATTTTCAACATTGGCCATCGCTGGAATGTTACCGTCAGGGACCATAATGGTGACGTCTATTCCAGTCCCTGCTAGGGCTCGGAGGATGTCAGGATTCGCATCATAGATTTTGACACTGTCGATAATGGTTTTTGTTTTGATGAAGTCCACCACCTGCTGTGGTGGTGGGAGGTTCCCCATTGTTCCATAGTTGATACCTATGGCAGATGTCAATGATGAGAGTAGGAAGATCACGACTAGGGCAAGGAGGAGGGAAGGGAGAGTTAAAAAATGTGGTGTTTTCGTCATAGCTTGTTTAGAGGAAAGAACTTGGATGATAACATCAGGCTAGAGATATGTAGGTATTTATATTAATGTTCACTCTCCATTTTTTTTTTGTATTTTTGGACAGTTTATACAAAGAATAAGTCAACTTAATTTCCTAAATTAAAATGGAATAATAAATTAGATACATGTTAACTTTATATTCTTTTTAATCTTTTCAGATTTCTCTAGATTCATCTTGATCTTCTATAGTTTTCCTTATCTTCGTATTTCCATAATCTTGATATGATCGATCTTTTTCATCTCCCAATAATTTCAAACTAACCTTCATATCTGGTAGACCGTAAATTTTCAAAGCTTCCTGAAGACTTTGCATCGCAGAAATAAGATTTGAGATCAAGATATTGTCTTTAGTAGGAAGAATTTCATTCCTACACAGATGTATTTGATCTTGGTATGTTGGTGAAATGGCAAGACATTGGCTATTGATGAGCATTTTTAACTTTGGCTATTGCTGGAATGTTACCGTTAGGGACCACAATGGTATTAGGCTAAGGATATTTAGTATTTATATTAATATTTATCTAAGTGATTCCTTTGTCCTCATGCACATATATACATATTTAAAAAATAAATATATTATCATTTGGGTAAAAAGGATTACACGTATTTCTTTGAATTCAATTATAATATTTTTTAAATAAAAAAAAATTTGATTGATTGTTTTTTCATTTATTTTTGTTTTTATCTCAAAAATTAAATAAA
>OVBX01004798.1:0-13995 GCA_900406325.1 Erucastrum elatum
AGGAATTTAAAAACGGAAATATTACTATTAATGATATTTATAGTTACTTTTTAACAAAAAAATTTTTTGTTATTATCTTAATATATATGTTTTTAATTATGAGATGGATTAACACATGTCATAATCTTAGATATATAATCGCTATGTGTCGCAATCATGTTAATTAGTANGTCATTAATCGTTTTAATCCTTTCAAAAACTTTATCCCATTAATATTTCAAATTTAAGGTTTACACATTAAATCTTCTTGAAAAATAAATATTATTTAAATTATTTTAAAACTAGATTTAGACAACAATAATATTACAAAAGACTTGAAAAATGCACTAGTTACCACATCAACTGTCTTTTTACAAAATTGTTAAGTAATATGACACTTTAAAATTCAAATTTATTTTAAAAATGATTCAAATATTTCTTTTGGATATTATACAAATTTTAAGATAAATTTGATGGATTTTGGTAAAATTTTGATTGAATTCAGGTATTTTGGATCTTTTCAGATTTTAAATATCCAAAACTGATTCAAATTCCTACATCTGACAATTACAAGTATTTTACAAATATTTTAATCATAGATTTATATTTGATTTTGATATGAGAGGAATGACCTGAACCTGAATCAAAAAATTTTAAATACCTTATTGGTTCAACTGTCTATGATCTGAGGGACCCAGACCTAAAAGGAACTGTTCCGAAAACTTGCTTTGTTTATTTAATGTTTTGATGCTATCAAATCTGTAAGTATAAACATGATTTTTTGTTTTATTCACATTCAGTTTTGGGGAATTGGGCTCAATAGCTACAAAATAAAGCATATATAAGAATCTAACTAAAAAAAGAGTCACCATTATTACTATATTACTATATTGCCTCAGCTTCCAATCACTAAAATCTCAAACACCTTCTTCTTTAACTATCAATTACCACCACGTCTCTTTTTATTTAAAATCACCAATATCTCTTTTATTATCACCGCTTCCACTATAATCACCATGTATTTGTAATCTTATTCATTATTTTATATTTTTTACTCCACAATCTTATCAACCATCATCTCTTCCTTCATAATCATCATCGCCTCCATCAACTTTGTTATTTTATCACTCGACCACTGTTAATTTTGTCATTTTTAAAAATTATTAAAATCTATAATCTTTGCTTTCATATTTCTGGTATTACATCCTTCAAAAAATATAATTATGTTGAATCTCATCTATGCCTTCTTTCAGACATTTTTCAATATCAGGTTCTTCTTGAACCTCATTTATACCTTCTTTCAGAAATTTTTCAGTATCATGTTCTCTTAGAACCTTTTCACTTTGCTCAACCATTTTCTTTTTCTTTCGGGGATTTTTATCTTTAGAACTCGCTGCCTCCCCCCCCCCCTCTCTCTCTTTAACTAAACCCTAGGTTCATTAATTTTGTTTCCATCACTTTGTTCCATAGGAACATCAACTCTTGATGGAACATTTTTAGCGGGTATACATGATTTCGTCACCCTTCTCGTATCCGTGAGCGCATCAGGTAACTGGTTTGCCAAATTATGCAAATGCAAAATTGTCTGAACTTCCAACTCTCTTTGATTGGTACGGGGATCAAGGTGTAACAACGACGGTGTACACCATGTAATCTCTTTAGGAATTTCTCTAATTTCTCCCTCTAACGCTAGAAATTCATCCTCATTAAAATGGCAATCGGCAAATCTTGCCATAAACATATCACCACTTAACGGTTCCAGATATCTTATTATACTCGGTGACGCATAACCCACATATATTCTCAATCTCCTCTGTGGGCCCATTTTTGTTCTTTGTGGCGGTGCTATCAGAACATAGACCGCACACCTAAACACACGGAGATGGGATAAATCTTGCTCTTGCCAGATGCCAACTGTAATGGGGATTATTTATGATATGCGCTCGGTCTTAACCGAATCAGTGCAGCCGCATGCAATATAGCATGACCCCATACATAAATTGGGAGTTTTGTTCTCAATACCAACGGTCTTGCAATCAACTGCAACCGTTTTATCAATGACTCGGCCATGCTATTCTCTGTATGCACATGGGGAACTGAATGTTCCACATAAATCCTCATTGACATACAATAATCATCAAAGGCTTGTGATGTAAACTCACCAGCATTATCAAGCATTACTTTCTTAATGGCATACTCTGAGAACTGCGTTCTCTGCTTTATTATCTGGGCAATGAACTTTGCGAAAGCCGTATTTCGTGTGGTTAAAAGACACACATTTGACCAATGGTAGATGCGTCAATCATTACCATGAAATACTTAAACGGCACGGTGGGTGAATTGGCCCACATATATCACCATGTATTCTTTCTAAAACATTGGTGATTCATTGCCAACCTTTGCTGGTAATGGCTGAGTTATAATTTTTCCTTGAGAACATGCATTACATGTAAACTCGCCCATTTGCAAAATTCTTTCGATTTTCAACGGGTGGCCATTTGAATTTTGCACTATATTTCTCATCATGACTGAACCAGGATGTCCTTGCCTCTCATGTCAGATGTTAAATCTATCAGTAAACTTCATGTTTACAACAGCATAGGACTCGGTCATGTTTATTTTCGTACATTACAGTCCAGAGGATAACATCCTTAATTCTTCCAATATATGTTTCTTCTCGGACTTAATGCAAAGAAATTCAATGCCATTTTTACTCATAGTCTCAATATGATATTCATTACTTCGGATATCCTTAAAACTTAACAAGTATCTTTGAGAGTCGGGGGAACACAATGCATTATTTATTTCAAATATCGTTCCTCCTGGCATTGAGAATTTTGCTCTTTCATAGCCCATAATAATTTTTGCATTACCAGATATTGTACTTACACTTTCAGCGTAATTTCTCATTTTGAGACTGGAAAAATATTTCTTATCTTTAATAATCGTGTGTGTTGACGCACTATCCGCCAAGCACATATCTTCATCTATAGTCTCAAACTCAAACATTCTTTCTGAATTTAAAATATTCATAAAACATATATATTAACATTAAACTTAATATAACATATATCTTACAACAAAAAGATATAGATACTATACTACAGTACACATCATATCGATCTTATACACATCGATATTTTCTGGTTCAGCCAGAAAATCTGCTACATCGAGATGAGTATCAACACTTAAACCATGAAAAGATGGCCCGGGTTCATCAAATATGAAATTTGTTTTACCTCCTTTCTCTTTTCCCTTCAGGGATGCTTTATAAAGATCGACCAAGTGTTTTGGCATACGGCAAGTACATACCCAATGATTTTTCATGCCGCATTTGTAACAAACCTTATCCGTTTGCCTTCTATCATCCCAGCCCCTTTCATTATCGTGGAAGTCCTTATTATTCTTTTCATCATATGGACGGAATCTTCTTCCTCATACTCTTCCACAACCATGATTTCGACCACGTCCACGTCCTCGTCCTCTCCTATTATCATAACTGGATGATGCAACATTCGCTTCCGGGTACAAGGAGTACTTGCATCAACTCTAATTATATCCATTTGCCTGGTACTGTTGCTGCAGGACTACATTTCCAGGATGGAACGTGGAGAGAGTTTTCTCAATCATATCATAATCACTTATTGTCTCTCCACATAACATCATCCTTGATGTAATTCCGAACATAGCGTAATTAAACTCACTTTCACTTTTGTAGTCCTGGAACCGGAGATTGATCCACTCGTGTTTGGCCTTTGCTAAGATCACATATTTCTGGTGATCAAACCTCTCTTTTAGAGATTGCCAGAGGTCTCAGGGTTCCTCTTTTGTAATATACTCATCTTTTAAACCATCATGTATGTGGTGTCGCAAAAATATCATGGCTTTTTTCCTTTTTTTCATCCGACATCGTTTTAGTATTATCGATGGTTTCCAAAAGCCCGCTACCTCGTAGATGCATTTTTGCACCTACTGCCCATGTCATATAATTATTTTCCGTAATATCCAGTGAATTTATTTCGAGCTTTGTTAAAATTGACATGATAATTGTATTCATAAAATAATATTATAAATATATAATATATACGAGAATTTAAACGCAGAAATTAAAGGCATAAAATAAATGTAGAAATTAAATTGTAGAAATTAAATTGCAGAAATTTAAATAATATAAATAAAATTGGAGGCTTGGCCTTCCACATGATCTGAGGAGGTTTAGAGGAGACAAAGTCTACCATATTAATATTTTCTTTTATTAAGATCCAGGAGGCTTAACCTTCCATTTTTGACCGAGGAGACTTAGTTTTCCATTTTGATCTTATCTTTTCTATACAAGGAGGTAAAACCTACCACGTGTTTCTCTGATCATGGAGGCCTAGTCTGCCATAACGATCAGTCGGGAAAGGCATCGCCTATCATCCCGAAATACAAATGGAGAAGGCCTAGCATCTCACTCTGAAGCAATAATAAAATTTTAATTAAATTAAATATATTGAAAGATAAGTTTAAGCATCACCTCATTTGATTTAGGATGTTTGGTATAAGAGCGACCGGCAGAATCTTGCTAGAGTTTACTCGTGCTGATAATATGTTGTAAAATAAATAGGTGATGAACTGATTATATATATGTATACTTGGTCGATGGAGAGAAGAGAGAGAGAGATATGAGTTGGGACCACTTTGCTTTTGGTAAGTGATGGTGTGTGTTGTAAGACTATCTACAATGGCCAAAACATTCAACACCCTCATTTTTCTCTTTTAACACTCCACATCTTCTTCTCTTTCCTACACGTAATAATTCAACACCCACTTTATTTTTTACCTCTACAATGATTTTGTTAATAAAATTTAACACCCTACCCCACTTTTTTAATTTCATTTTTAGTGTAAAATCTACATATTATCTATAATTTCACTTGTAATTAGCTTAAAAATTTGATGACATAATTTTTAAGAATTTGTCATTCAATTTTTAATAATTTGTTTTTACTTTTGTAAACAATTATTTTAAAAATATTATTAAAATAAATATTATTAAAAAAAATATTACGAAATTTCAAATACACACGGTAAAACACACATAAAACAAAAATAAAAACATATAACTTAATGATACAATAGACACGATTCAAACAAAAAAAATTCTTAAACCACACATAAAATCAAAATATTCTAATCTTAGAACATTCCAAATTTTGCCCATATGTGTTTGACTAGATCTGCTTGCAATTCGTGATGTACACTGGAATCAATTAATTCAGATCTAGCACGTACATGATATTCAAATACAGGTAACACTTCTGTCGAAAATGGATGTGGTGTATTAGAACCACTTGCTTCGGACTGATCATAATATGTCCAATGTTGAACATATGTATCTGTTCATCCTCAACAATCATATTATGCAATATAATACATGACCGCGTGATGATAGCCAAATCAGATAAATTCCACATGCGAGCAGGTTCACGGATGATTTTGAATCGAGCCTGTAACACTCCAAATGCACGTTCGATGTACTTCCGACACCCTTCTTGACGTTTTGCAAACAACTTTTCTGGTTCACTTTGAGGAAGTCGGATTGATTTTACGAATTTTGGATAGGAAGGATATATACCATCAACAAGATAGTACGCCATGTCAAAAGGACGTTGAGTGACGAGAAAGTTAACTCGTGGAGTATTTCCTTGTTCAACATCATCGAACAACAGCGAACGATCTAGAACGTTGATATTGTTTAATGTGCCTGGACATCCAAAAAATGCATGTCAAATCCGTAGATCATAAGATGCAACCGCTTCAAGTATAACAGTGGTGGTTCCCTTATATCCCCTTGTAAACTGACCTTCCCATGCCGTTGGACAATTTTTCCATTCCCAATGCATGCAATCAATGCTTCTGATCATTCCTAGAAAACCTCACATTTCGCTAACGTGCAAAATTCTTCGCAAGTCATCTTGAGTTGGAGCTCTCAGATAAACTTGCTCATACAATTGTATGATTCCTTTACAGAATCGACGCAAACACTCCAACAATGTAGTACTTCTGATTTTGATATATTCGTCGACCGCATCGGCAGCAACACCATACGCTAACATTCGCATAGCTGCAGTGCATTTTGCTAGTGGAGATATACTTTTTTTATTTGCTCCATCAACTCGTTGGGTGAATTAGTTGTCACTGCTTGACAGGTCCCTAACGATCCGAAGAAAAACATGTTTTCGCATCCGGAATCGCCGACGGAACATTGCTTCGTCATATGTTGGTTGATTGGAATAGTAGTCATCAATCAGCCTTTGATTCGCTGCTGCATGATCTCTCTTCAAATATTTTCTTTTGCTACGGGATGCATGTTCTTCCTTAATATTTTTTCTGCGCTCTGTAAACCGGTTTACAATATACTTCTCTTCAATCTCACTCTGCTTTTTGTAGCCTTCGATATCAAAAGGGGATTGCGATGGATCCATTGTTTTTTTTAGTAAGAAGAGATTTATGTTATTGGTTAAGTGGAAAAATGATTTCCATCTATAAAGAGACGCTACCTCTTGATTTGCTCAAAGAGACGTTACCTCTTTATTTTCTCAAAGAGACGTTACCCCTTGATATGCACAAAGAGACGTTACCCCTTCATTTACATAAAGAGACGTTACCCGTTGATTTGTACCAATGATCATTGACTGCACTGACACACTTATTAAAGTAGAAAAAAAAACAAAATACATGATTAAAGCAAAAAAACATGCATACATTATTAAATCGGAAAAATCATAAAGAGACGTTACTGCTTGATTTGTATCAATCGTCACGGATTGCATCGAGACACTTATTAAAGTATAAAGAAACAAAATACATTATTTTAGTGGAAAACACAAACATACATTACTAAAGCATAAAACATTAGACATATCATCATAGATTGTGGGCTTACTTGTTTTCAAATAAATCATTGGTTAATTTCTCCAACAATTATTTACTCCGGTCATCGAGATGTTCTTTTTCACTTAACTTCAAAAACATCTTCATTTTTTTCGTTTCATTCTTTTCTTTCATTAGTTGGTTTGCTTCCTCTTGCCTCGTAGTTATTTATTCCAATCGTTCCAACTCTTGCTCCTTGAAGTGTTTGAATTCATTCCATTCTTCGTTAACTGATTCCAAGGCTGCAGCTTTACCTTTTTTCACCTTTTTTTAGCTGCATCTCTCCCCATTGGACGTACACTAGATCCTACAGAATTAGAGTCACTTGCATCACTCTCGCGGCCTCCCTTGGATCCACTGCTTCCTGAGCCAGTGTTTCCTCCTACTTGACTACAGTAGCGTGGTTGATCACGGACAGCGAGCCATTCTGACATTAAATTGAAATGACCATTCTTACCACTTGAGTATAATTCATGCGCTTTAGCTAAAACGTCATTCTCTGGCCACCCGCTCTGCTGCATACATTTAGCGTTATCATAAGCACCAATCCATTTGCCCAATATTTTGTTCATGTAGTTGTAATGATTTCTGCACGAAGCTCCATCATGAGGAGGATCAAATGAACAATGCTCGTTACCGTACTCAGGGATTTGTCCCCAATATGAGTCACTTTTTTGGTTTCTGCCAACAATGATGTCCGTTCCATATTTAATCCACCCACTTAGCAGCACAAAATTTTGTGCAGTTGTCCATTTAGGGCTTTTCCGACGAGTTGGAGTTTGATCTTCTGCATTGGGAGTGGCTTTATTGACACCGCTTATGCCTCCAAGAGATGTTTGTGTAGAGAATCCAGGAAATTGGATTGTTTCATCGTTTCGAATATTTACATTACCCGTGGAAGTAGAAGAATAAAGAGGTGGTGGAAATGAATATGGCATCATTGATCCATAGTATGGACGATAGTTTGGAACATATGAGCCCATAGGAATATTTAGAGGATAACCAAAATTTGGTATATTTAGGGATTGGTTGAAAGATTGATTTTGAAATTGGTAATTGTTGGGATTTTGATAACTAGAAGGATAATTTGTGGAGTTTTGAGTATTGAAAGGGTTATTGTTTTGATCCATTTTCTGATAAAAAAAAAGAATTATAGCAATGTTATAGTCAAAAATGGATTTTTTTTAGTGTCCAAATCTTATGAAATCTTGACGGACACTTTCGTATCTACTTTCTTTTCTACCAATTCAAAGTTTTTATTATTCATCACCTGGGTTACTTCGTTAAAGTTCATGATCAATTTTTTTTTAAATCGAACAGTGGATGCAGTCTTCTTTGAACCTATCTCAAAGCAACAGTTGGATTGCAGTTAAGTTTAAATTACGCCGGAAAGAGATTGATACTGGTAAGTGAGGAGATTATGAGAATCATTAGTATTTTGTTGCAGTTATTCATGGTGGTTTAATGAGTTCATAACTTTTTTTTGGAACATAATGAGTTCATAACCTTTTCTGCAAACGCAGAGTAACAATCTCGCATTAAAAAATTATTGTTCAGTTTAGAACATCTTCGCTTACTGTAGTTTTTTTTTTGTTTACTGCAGACTTGGATAAACACCAAAACCTAAAAAGTGGAGCGCACGACCACTTTCACGTCATACGTACGTAATTCCCTGGCACAAAATCTAACAGTTTCATCTTCTTTATTCTTGCTTTTCTCTTCCTTCTTCTCTATGTTTCATATTCTTCATCAATTTTTTTACCAGATTTTCAGAACATCAGCCAAAATCAATAGAGGTTTGTGACTACTATATTTGTGATCGTTTTTCAATTCTGCTCAAATCTACATCATTTGATTCTTTTAGCAAGTTTTGTTTTTTTTTAAAACAAATTTAAGAAGGAGCTTTACAAATTTTATTTTTTTCAAAAGAAAAATACAGTTAAGTAAGATCATTGTTAGCAAATGAGGAGATATTTGGAATTCAGTTATGTCCCAACTTTTTTTGTAGGCATGCACTACACAGAAAAAAGGAATACAGTTCAATAGAAAAGGTAACAGATTCTGCAAACTTTAGAGTTCTATCTTTGTTGTTCAAAAAAAAAAAAAAAATCTTTGCCTTTTCATTTTTTTATTCAAATTATTATGCAAACTAGCTTTGCATTTCCCCCACAAGCATTGATCTTCATTGTGTCTTATGTTTTTGTATATTTTACAGTTTTTTCAATGTTTTTTTTAACTTCAGTTAGTTCATTGTTATTATCAGACATATTTGTCCTGCCAAATCGTTTCAGTTACCCTTGCCACCTTTTCATACAAATTAATATAAAGTCTCGATCGTGAATCAGACAAGTTCTCTTAATGAGAGTAATTAATTTCAAAGCTGGTGCACTATAGTGTAAGATAGTCTGATCAATAATAAATAAGGTGTTAATATATCTTAATTTTGATAGCAAATTTAAACAGTTATTTATCCCGTACGTAGTACGGGACGAAACACTAGTATATATACATAACTGAATGGTGTTATAATTTGTGTTGTACATGTTGTTAGTTTGTATTTAATCTTGTTTCATTTTTAGTAAAATAGTTTGCTTTGTTACACTTTTTAACTTATATTTTTAAAATTTAAAATATTTGATTTGTTAAAATAATTTTTTATTCAAGATAATTTGATCAAATCTAATATTACTATGAACTGAATAATAAATATGGAATTTTCATATCGTTAGGAATGTGATATATATCTATGTCGGAATATAAGGAAATTTGTTGGAGAATATTCATAATTTTTTTTAAGATAGATTTAGGTAACGTTATAAAAAATGTTGTTCTTGGTGGATTTCTTGTCTGCAATACATATAGTCTTGTAGAATGTAATATTTTTTTTAAAAATGTATTTAAAAATGTGTTCACCATATGCCACCATTATTTGGTTGTTTGAACAAAAAATTCATGTTCTTGTATAACTGTGTATGATGTGATATGATGCAAGAGAAGAGTAAATATATGAATGTAAAGTTAGTGATATGAACATAAGCATATGTTTTTTCCTAGTTTTATGCCACCATTATTTGGTTTTTGGAAGATCATATCTTGTTTTGGTAGAAATGTGTCGGATATTTTTTTCTGTTATGTTTGGAATGATATGGAATTTATTGATTTAAGAATGGTTCTACTTTGTATAATCTAACTATATTAAGAGATAACCAAAAATATTTTAAAGATGTTATTAATTGAGTTTAACTGATTCATGTCGGTTAAGATTTGGTTTAATTTAAGTTGGTATGTTGCATTATATAGAAGGTTAGAAATATTCTAGTAAGACTATGAAAGAGTCCAAAATTTAAATAACAACTTTAAATAGAAGATAAAACCAATCTCTAAATTAATATATTAGATACTGAATTAATATAGAATATGGATTTCGATTCAAATGTAAGATGATCATTTCGCATTTCAACTTGTTGATGTTTGGGCTTTTCTTCATTGCGTGTCTTTATTTTAGTTTTGGTACTAAGTTAATATAAATCCCTGTTTTGAAACAAACCCCGATTCAAATTTGAAATTCAAAATTATATCAGGCTCAACCGAATTCGAAGTGTGTTTTTTTATATTATCTGAATGGGTTTAAACCCAAAAACTCAAAATTAAAACTAAATTCTAATGGGCCCTCGGTTGCCTAGATGTAACTCTGCATAGTGCACATACTTAGAGCTTGATCCTAAAACTTTCTCCGTATAAAGAACTTCAGTTTCAAAATGATCCATGTTTTAAAAGATAAATAAATTGTTTAAAAAAACTTTTTTTACATTTTCATTTATATTTTATTAGGTAATAATGATGATTGACTAAATATTACTAGAAATAGTTAAGCACTAACATAATGCATTAAAAAACAAAATTTAAACTATTTTTAATAAGTTTGAAAACATAAAAATATGCATTTTTGAAACGGAATGAGGAATGGTTTTGGGCTTATAAAATGGTACTGGGATTTTCAATAAGCCATGACCTAAGATAAGGCTAAACTAAAAACCATTCAGAATTAGGTTTTAGACAATCCCATATATACTAATTGTGGAGCATTGAACTTTTGAGTGTAGCCACGTGTCATCACCAGAATGCAATTCAATTTTTTTTAGAAAATATGTTGGTCCAATTAAATATATATTATAGTTTTCATTAAACTAATCATAAAATTAATTAAAGTGTACATTTACAGTTTTATTATGTTTCCTTAAATAAAATCTACAGGATTACCAAATATGACTAATATATCAATGATAATTAATGACTCAAATAATAAAGATTTGATAACAATCAAAGTCTCATTTATCATAATTTGTTTAATTTTATATTATTGAAATAAATTAAACAATCAAATTGGCTATAAGATTAAAATTTATATATTTTCTTATATGTTATATTTTGAATTTTAAAAAATGTCAATAAATTACTAAAACTGTTAAAATCTCCTATATATTAATCCTCGAATATTATAACATGTTTTGTAGTCAGGTTTCATCACTAGAATGGTTCTTGGAAATCCTTAGAAAAATAAGTTGGTCCATACAAATATACATTATATTTATTATTAAACTAATTATCACATTGATTAGTAATCATAAATTATTTCCTTAAACAAAAGCTAAGTAAGTTTCTTTCAATAGATAAAAGCTACGAAATTACCTAATATGATTAACATATATATGACAATTAATGATTATAAATCATACATATTTGATAAAACAATTTGTATCCTCAACATTTTTTGTTTAATTTTATATTATTAAAAATTAAAAATCACATTAAACATATACTAGAAATTAGTTTTTTCATATATGTTATATTTTGATTTTTTTTAAAGTTTATAAATTACGAAAAATGGTAATGTTATTAAGATGTTATTTTTTTAGAACGGAACCCGATCGGAAATGAAATATTTCGGATATCGAATATATCCAAACCATATTTACATACTTAAATATATTAATTATTTTAAAATTTTAATATCTAAAATAATATACAAAATATATAAAATGTTATTAAGTTGTCCAAAATACTTTAAAATATATACAAATAGTTAAAATACATTTTTAAAATATTTAAATGATAGTCAAAATACCAATACTTCAAATATCTATTGATTTTTTATCTAAATATTGAAGCTAGACCAAATTTATATGTTAAGTTTAAGTATTTTGACTTACATAATACACACTTATATGTAAATAAATGATTTTTATTTTTATATTTTGAGAAATTGAAAGTATATATGAGTTTTAGTTTATTTTAAGAAAATTAAATGAGTTATCTGAATATAAGCCCAAACCGAACCCGCAGATCCCTATGTTGAGTCCAACTAACATCTTAAAACATGAATTAAAACATTCTTTAACAAATGTTTTTTTTAACTTCTTTCAACAAGATAGCAATCAACCATAAAACAACCCAAACAAATCTAATCTAAGCTTCCTGTAGCTACAGAACAAGACTCCAAGATGTTTGCAATGTTGCTTCCGTGAGACTTATGCAAAAGGTGGCAAAAAGGCATCAGTTTCTGCACCAAATTCCCAAACAGCTCGAACATATCTATCGCATGTGTTACTTTAAGTACCTTGACCACTTACAAAATTTGGCAATTTGTTTCACAGTTACTTAAGATTTGATTCATAGTTTGTTCGTTACTCACAAAAAATCGGAACATAACTGAATCAAACCAAACCGAACCAAATGGTATCTGAATGTCCACTCCAAATCAAATGTAAAAAAAATCTTGATAACAAAATACGTTATAATAGTATACAACATATTTTAAAAAAACTCACTCCGGGCAGGTCGTGGATTATCATCTAGTATAAACAAGTCGTCGAGCTACATAATGAAAGTTTGTGACCGAGTGGAGACAATAAGATGGGGAACACTGGCTCGTTCCATGGATTGGTTCTGGTGTGGAATGTTTCTGAGCTGCCCATTTCAAGCTGAGAGTCATTTATCTGGTTTGAGTGAAGGCTCGAGTCAGGTGGTTGCTAAAGTCTGAGGGTAATGCGTCAGGCTCGTTTCACAAAGCAGCGACTACTTCCAGCTCTATGCAGTGGATGGATAACAGCTCGGCGCCACTCAAATCCACTATGGCCTGCTGGCTGTTTTCAGCTAGACTACCATTTAAAGAAAAAAAAAGAGAAAGTAAAGTTGAACAAAAAAAAACACAATATAAGGAGGAGATGCAAAAAGGTGAAGAGATTGAGAGCTATAAGAAGAGAAGTACTGGACAAGGAAGCATTCACCCTAACGAGAGAAGACGCCAAATCCACCATCATCGTAGCCACACTCGTCGCCCCCAAGTTACCGGTTCGTCAACCACCACCTTCTCCGTTCACGGAAGTTGCCTAGTCGACTACCGAGTCCGACCTCCGGTACTATGGCTAACGATTCGGGTATGTTCGATTTTTCTTTCTGCCTAATCTTTAGCAATCGAAGTTCATCGGAAGCACTCATTAAGTTTTGCATAGCAATGTGACTATCAAATCTTGAAAATATTGAATTTTTGTTCACAATTGCATGAATTCACAAGTTGTATATTAGTTTCTGTAAGTCTGAATCTTTGTCTGTTTGAGTCTTTTTGAAATACGAGATTGAGTCTCCCATGTTTCATGTCTTGCATCAAAAGCTATTCGCACAGCTATTTACTTGATTAATAGATAACATTTTAGGATTCGTTATACATTATAAACCTTCAGAAAAAATTTAATCATGCTGGATCGATTAAAACCATGATCAGATATAATGGTTAGTGTATAATTTTTTTTGGTTTAAGCCAAATGCTCACTGTAAATCAAGATTCACATTTTAATCTTCAGACAGCTGAGTACCAATATTACAATTGAAACCAAGCAAGAAATTATATCAAGATTTATTTATAAACTCAGCTCTGTTTTTACAGTCAGTAAAGTCTGGAGTTAGATTTGCTGCAAACCTTCCTGATCACTGCAACACGATCTTCACCAGTGATGACACCAACATTGACCAGCTTAGCCATAGACACAGCAAACTGCTGTCTGAACATGTGAGGAGGCTGCTCTGCGAAAGCCTTCACAAGCG
>OVBX01004799.1:0-13995 GCA_900406325.1 Erucastrum elatum
AAGAGTTGAGTTTATATTTTTGGAACCTTGAGAGTGATTCTCAAATTTGTTTTCGATCATGCTGTGTAATATCCATTGGTCAAAACTTTTATGATTGTTGGTGTGTAATCCTTCAATCTAACTCAATCAAACTTGGTATGTCATATCCAAGGGAGATTGTTATAGGGTAAATGATGAACTCTTCCGCAACTTATGTGTGACCTTTCGACCCACATCCCTTGATTGTTTGTTGCTCCAAGTTACACATCTCTTTCTCGTTGGACCGGTGCGTCACATCCGGCAACAGATCGAGTTTGTTGCTTTCTGCCTCATTCAATACAAGGCTTATCATGTACCAATTTCAGAGTATATTTCTTGGGAGGTTTTTATCACATTCTAATTTCAGGTTTTTTCGTTAGCAACAAATGATTTAGAATTGTATTTGAGTCTGATGAAGTTGTACCCCCTAAAGGTTTTATAGGAAAAGATTATCTTAGTGATGGTATTTGCAAACCGAATGATGTAGCTGCGGTACGCTTTGCTTCTGTTTATTTGCTTGACACAAATAACTTATACAAGAATGGACCACACTAAATTTGGTTCTCTATATAGAATGATGAATTTAGGATTATTATCCTAAATTACCAAAACACGATCTTAATAATAATAAAAGAAGAAAATGTGAAAGATGCAAGGAACCTTCTGATATACTTCCTCTATTTTTAAATATAAGTAGTTTTAGAGAAAAATTTATGTCTCAAGATATAAGTTGTTTTCACATTTTAATGCATCTTTTGTACTTATTGAATATTGTGTACCCAATAAAATAATACATGTATTTTTATGGTTGGTTAGATTCAGGCCCGACCCTGGGGTAAAGCCCGTAAGACAAGTGCTTTAGGCTCCAAAAGTAATAGATTTTATAGAGGCTCCAAATTCAGAAAAGTTTATTGTAGTCTAGTGGTGTATCCATTTCTTTTATGACCAAGAGTTAAAAGGTTCGAATCCCACTTCTTTTTTTGTCTTTGATAACCGATAAATCATAACATTTTTCTTTTCCTGAGAATAATAACAAGAGATTTAAATTTAATTTGAATAGCTAATAAGAAAATAAAATGGATACAATTAAATATTAATACAATTGTATAAGAGAAAACAAATTTAAATTGAATAACTAATAAGAAAATAAAATATTATTCATTTAAAAAATAAATTACAAACATTTTATTACATTCCATTTAATAGCATACAGACATTAAAAAAAAGGGAAACACACATTTTATTCATTTTATAGAAACTTTAAAATTACATATAATTTGAAATATGTCCAAATTTAGTCTATATATGTTCAACCAGATCTTGTTTTAATTGTTGATGGGTATGTGGATATCGAACTTCTTTCCGATGAGCAATTGAACAGCCGGATTTTTTAGATTTTTTAACCTTAAATGTAAAATCCTCATCCTGAAATTTTTCAAGAGTGTTTGAATCTCTTTCATCTTCGACAATCATATTATGAAGTATGATACATGCTTTCATAATATTTCATATTTTTTCTTTATCCCATAACTTTGAAGGATTTTTGACAACGGCAAATCTTGCTTGCAAAACTCCGAAGGCACGCTCAACATCTTTTCGAACTGATTCTTGGGTTGTAGCAAACAAAGTCTGTTTTTCTGTTTGAGGGTAGTCGGATCTGCTAGATAATATGCAAGATGGTACTCTGTTTCTTTGACATAATAGTTTACTTGTGGCGCGATGCCGTTAATAACTTCATCAAAAACAAGTGATCGATCAAGAATATTAAGATCGTTCATAGTACCTGGAGCTCCAAAAAATGCATGCCATATCCAGAGGTCATTTGAAGCAACAGCCTCCAAGACAATTGTTGGTTTTCCGGTTCCGCGTGAATACATTCCTTTCCAAGCAGTGGGACAATTCTTCCACTCCCAATGCATACAGTCGATGCTTCCAATCATCCCTGGAAATCCACGTTTCTCGTTTTCATGTGGAAGTCTTTGCACATCCTCTGGTGTTGGATGTCGTAGGTATTCATCGCCAAACAAGGAGATGATTCCGGCGGTAAAATTGTGCAAACAGGCACAAGCCATTGTTTCAGCAAGACGGATATATTCGTCTACCATATCGGCCGAACCACTGTATGCCAATTGTCAAATTGCTGCTGTACATTTTTGTAGAGGTGAAAGACGATGCACAATATGGAGGAACAATTCTTTGTTCATCCGAAACCGCCGCCAGAATAAACTGGTAGAGTATGTTGGATTCTCGCTAAAATAATCATTCCAAAGCTGGTTGTGGCATTCTTCTCGGCTTCTCTCTATAAAAATACGCTGTTTCTGCTCTTTTGGTTCTGGTATAGGATTATAGTTGTTTAAAAAATTGTCAAAAGGGTTAGGAATATCATCATCATCATCATCATCTCTGTGGTAATGATAATGGGATGAAGATGTCATTTTCAAAATATCGAGAAGTGGGATGTTTTTGTTTAGGAAATAAGGAATATGTATTTTTTGGTGAAATTGGTAAGGAAATAAAGAGAGGAAAGATCTATGTATTTGTTATCACAAGAGGAAGCTCATATTAATAAATATTTTGTTGTGTAAGTCCGTGAGTTGGTGATGAAAGAAACAATGACATGTGATTGTTAGGTATGGATATTGTTTGCTTGGTTGGTGATGAAAAACATAACAATCACATGTTCTAGTTAGGTATACATTTTATTTGTTTGGCTTGTGATGAAAAACATAACAATGAGATTATAAATTACAAGTCATACAAAATCAGAAGATAAAAAATTTAAAAGTCTCCTTCTTCATTAAATAAAATACACCCCATCATGAGTTGCATACATAACATTACAAACATTAGAAGTTAAACATTAAGCAATTTAGTTCTACGAAACAGAAAGCAACTTAAGCAACATTAAGTTACAAACATTACAAACATCAGTCCTACGAAACAGAACGCAACTTAGTTCCCTCTCCGCTTAGTTCAAACCTACTTAAACATTACAAACACAGCCATTACCATTGCTACAAGGACCAGACAACCTAGTATGACTTCAAACCATTACCGAACGGATTAATTTTCTTTGATAACTCACCGACAGTCTTCTCAAGCGCAGCCAACTCCAGCTCAGTCTCATAATGCAGATCTTTTACCTGGTTAAGTTCTGACTCGTAGTCACTAACAGCCGCAATATAATCAACTTTATCTTGCAGCAGGGCATACTGTGAACCTAGTGCTTTGATCTCATATGTAGCCGCTACATCCCACCACTTGTATACATGGCAGTATCCATCGTCTATGTTCTCACAGGTGTAGAACCTTCTTCCCGGGTCAGTTCTTGTGACAGAGGTCCTAACAACCGGTTCGCCACCACAGGGAAGCCGAACTTAACCTCCGGCTGCGGAGGGTACTGAACCTGCGTGGCTTCGATCTCTGCTTGGTCCATGAGTATATACCTGTTGAGCTGTAGCCACTGTCTGTTGTGTTCCCTAAACCACAATCATCCGACTGAGACGGCTGCGTGTAACTATAATCCAAACCCATGTCCTGAAAATAATAAAAGGGCACATAACACATGTTAGTTTGTGTATCTCAGATAGCAAGCAGGTAAATGAAACGAAACAGATAACAAAAAAGGTAAATTATCATTATATTAAACAACCCATCACATAACAGCATCAAACATAGTACATATCACAGAAGAGACAAACCTAGACGATGATAAAAGCGGCTTTTAATACATATTACAAAAGATAGAGACTTAGAACTTGTAAAACAGATAGAGACTTGAACTTCTAAACCTAGAACAGCTCGGCCAACATCTTGTTCTTAACGGTTTCTTCACTCACACTTAGTGGATCTTTCTTAGTAAGGAGAGTGTCTAATATGGCCAGTTTCGACAGTTTCTCCTTCCTCGCCAGTTCTTCCATCTTGCCCTCCATAATGCTCTTATAGTCCTCACTAGCATTTCTTTTTTTATTATTCCTGCTTGCTTTTGCAGCCTTGACACCTTCAGGACGCATTGAAGAGTCGGAACTCACCTCACCCACAGCTGCACTTGAAGTTTGGGAACTGACCTCACCACTCTTTCTCTCTGAACCGGTGGGCGTAGGTGTGTTAAGGCTTATCCACTTTTATTCGTGCCGCAGGACACACCACGCGCGCTCGAGGGTAAACTTCTGACCCTGATCAGCGTAGAAGATTTCATGAGCCAACTTTAGGACGTCATTGTCACTCTGACCGCTGGTTATTTGCCTCTCTACAGCAGAGAATGCGGCATAGAACATGTTCGTTTGATCATTGATTCTGTGCCACCTCTGCTTACAGTGAACATTCTCTATCTTCTCGTGAAGAGTTGCTGCAAAGTACTCATCAACGCGTTTTCAGAAGGTCCCTAACTTCATAGAATTTCCGACAATAGCGTCCTTTGATGTGTTAAGCCACGCACTAATCACCGCCTCGTCATCACGCGGCGTCCATTTCCTTCTCACCATACGCTCCACAGGTGTGTCCTGAGGTTGGGATAGACCCTCAGACTGTTGGGAACTGAACAGAGGGATTTCAGAGGCGCCAATGTCGACACTGGAAGGATAACTTTCATAAGGAAAGTTTTCCTGATCATTATTATTGTGAACGTTGTTAAGAAGCCCCACATAACCAGAATTTTGGCTATATGGATTCCTTGGATCCATTGGAAGAAGAAGAGAAGAGATTATAGAGAATGAGAACATTTTATTGTTCGCAAAGAGAAGGGAAAGACGATTTGGAGATTTAATAGGAGAAACTTTAACAAGTTACTAGATTTTGACCCGCGCTTTCGAAGTGCGGGTATTATTATTTCACTTTTATGAAATATATTATTTGTTTGTAATTATTGAATTTATTTATCCTAGTAAAACTTTCTTTATAATAAATGTGACACATAGAGTATATCTGGTAAACTATGTATTCCTCTTACTTTGTTTTATTTTCTCTTCAATCAACATATTTATTTGGCTTGTTGTTAAAATAAATGATTATAGACATTGATTTCCGCACCTGTGCGGATGTATATTTTGAAAAATATGAAGATATTTGTTTTTCATGTAATTATTAGGGTTTGGCAAAATGAATCCAAATAACAGAACCGATACCATTCCGAAAATATAGTACCGAACCCGAACATAAATTGATTAAAAATTTAAATTATTCAAAATTTTGTTATTTAGAGACCGAATCGGATCCGAACCGAAGTATTCGTGTACCTGAATTTATCTAAAAAATAGATTTATATACTTATATATATATATATTAATTATTTTTAGATTTAACGTATATAAAACATCAAGAATGATACTTTTAAATTAGTTTAAAATACTTGAAAATATATATAGATAGTCAAAAATAAATATCTGAAATAGTTAAAGTATACTCAAATCATCAAAAATACNTCCATATCCAAACTTTTAAATCAAGCCAATTGATATGTTAAACTTAGGTATTCTGACACATGTTATTTAAATTTATATGTAATATATTATTTTATTTATAGATTTTGAGAAATTTAAAATTTATAATGATTTAAAACTAAATAGGTTATCCAAACCCGAACCAAACCCGCAGAGATCTGAATCAAACTCAAACAAAAATTTAGAAACATCATAATAGAACTGAAATCTTTGACCTCGAAAACCCGAAACGCAAACCAATCAGAACCAAACCCGTATGGATGTCCAAAAACCCATCCTTAGTCATTATTTTTATATTGTATATTTTCATCATCTAATTAATCGTATTTTATACATACCATCATATAAGTAATCATATAATTAATAGTATGTTATATGTATCATCATATAAATAATTACATATATTATATTTTAAAAACTTAACATGAAATATAAAAACCATAATTTGAGTTGACATTTCAAATTGGGCTTTTTATTGTATTTTTCTTATATATATTGACAACATTTTTTTATAATGGACTTAATAACTTAAGCCCATTATTTTTTTTTACTTAATAATACTATCTTTGTTTCCAAACAAATTTTTTTTCTAAAGACTACAATTCATGTTTTCAAACACTCTAAATTTTTTTAATAACCTATTCAATTAACCAAACACTCCGATTTTATACTTCAACTTTAATAATATAGATAACTCCAAAACCAACTAACCATTATCAACCTATGTCTAATCAGGAGTTATTACTAAACTACAACTACAAAGATATCAGCTCTAGATTAATGGATCATTAAATTTTAGTACGAAAGCTACCAGCTCTAGTAATAAACTACAACTACAAAACCTATAAGCTACAAATGGAACTACAATCCAAGCAGACAACACCATTTATAAAGTAACTTCAAAACCAAACTACAAACATGGCAATCTGGTTCGAAAACATTTACATTCACAGTCTTATCACTATATATATATATATATATATATACTTTTTTTTAACTTGAATTTCTTTTTTACAACCTCTCAGGTCTCTTGCACAAACGTTTACAGTGTGATTAACTACAAAAGCTAGAAGAGTGAACAATAAGTGTAGTTATTTCAATACACATTAAAAAGCTACCAACTTTCCTTCAAAAAAAAACAAAGAACAACAACTACAAAGCTATCACCTCTACTTAAATACAAATCTAAAACATATCATGTTTCGTAACAAGTTTCAGAAATCATATAAACTACAAAGCTATCGACGAAACAATAACAAAGAAACCATCAACGATCATCATCATCATTCAATAAAGAGATAGAATGTAATCTACCTAACTTTTCATCACAACAAAGATTCACACGAAACTAACAATCGAGGAAACAGTCGAGAAACTGAACTTAATCAACAGAACATATAATCACAAAATAGAATCTAGGAAACCAACTACAACCAACTACATCGATAAAATGACTCTAATCAACCGAACAAATCATCACAACTAAAATCAACGAACCCAACATGCGGAGGAACTAGATCGAGAACGACAGAAGAACACATACCTTTTTGATTGAAAACAGCGGGGAATGAGACTCGGGATTGACTCGTGAGGGACTCGTGAGGGATTCGTGAGGGATTCGTCAAGGATTATTGAGGGATTCGTGAGAGATTCAGGACCAATTCGGGAGAGATTCGGGGGAGATGATAGGAGAGATGAGAGGAGAGATGAGAGGAGAAATCAGCGATGACGTTGTTGGTTACTTTATCGCCACATGAGTCGCCGTCGAGAGAGAATCGGAAGACGGTGAGATCGATTTGTGAAACGAAACTCGAGTTTCCCCTACACGACGACGCCACTTCATCTCCACTCGACAGGTGGCAAGGAAGGACGACATAAGATTGACCTTAATTAAGACCGTCCCGGACAATTAAACACATTTTCGATTTATTTTTCGGCCCAAAATATTGAAGGACCCAAGTTCGGGACGCGGATAATCATGGCCTTAAGTTACTCTGTTCTATAATAAATATAAAAGTTACTCTGTTCTATAATAAATATAAATAATAAATAATAAATAATAATAATTCTCTGCCCTATGGCTTCCACTTTATTACTTCAACTGCCACTCCAAATAACGGTAACACTGACGTGTCCAACTAACCTTCTGGACCAATTTCACCCAGCCTTGAACCCGTACTGTTAACGTTGACCTGAATGTAAATAATAATACAAATTATATATACCCCCACTTTTTGGTTTTGATTCTGGCTAATAGTTTTCCTACTAATTCGTTTAGAACTTTGGATTTGAAAGACACTCACTCAATGTTTTCTATCCAGTTATATCTATACTTTTTTTTCTTTTGTTTAAGGCTTTTCAGATTGTTTTATCACTTTGTTTCCTTTACTCATTTATTATTATCAAGGGTTCTAAAATGCAGCCGCGGACACTGTATACGCGCCGGAAAAACGGTTGGCGGGATGGCACCGCCGCGATTTCAACATAATCGGTATAAAAATCGGAAAACATGAAAAAGAAAAAAATTTGCTCACTATTCGATTGAAATCAAGTGTGATATGTTATATTTATGGTATTCAATTGTAAAAGATAAAAGAGAGTGTAAAACATGCTGTAGAAAGGTTCTAAAAGTGGCTGACGGCGAGGATTAGGGTTGTAGATTTTGAGTTGGAGAAGATGAAAGAGCGAATTTCTATTTTACCCCTTGTTTAAGCTTAAACCGAGAAAATTAAAATCATTGCATCTCCTGTACGTCGAACCTGCTAGTTCAAAGAAGTGGAAAATGATCCAAACCACTAGATAAACATTATACTCCCTCCGTTTCTAAATAAGTGTTACTCTGACACTTTTCACACATATTAAGAAAATCGCTGAAATATATGTAATTTGTTATTAATTACACTTCATTGACCAATAGTATTTTAGATAAATAGATTTATTTATAAGATCAATGCATTTTCCAATTAATTTTGAGCTGAAAGTTAGTAAAAATTGCATTTATTATTGTAGAATGACACTCTTTGTGAAACAAGAAAAAAAAAAGCTAAAGTGACACTTATTGAGAAACGGAGGGAGTATATTGTTATGTGTCTAACATTTTAAGTATATTCTGCTTGATATATAAGTTTGTAACTTTAAAATTACAGTTATTATATGTAAGTTAACGTATGATGAAAATATGTGAACAATCTTAACAAACAAATTTTAATTTCAAATATTTATTATTTCGAGTTAATTATGTGACTAGAGTTTGATTTGCGCTTTGAAAGCGTGGAATTATTTCCAAAACTAACCAAATTTGTTTCATATAATTTTTATTTCTGACTGTATACTTACATTTAAATATAATAAATGAAGCGTTATATTCAGTTTTTTGAACCTCGGCCGGATCTGCAGTAAAACTGGCAAATATGATGGCCTCATATGTAATATGATTTTGGCAAAAGTTTAGTTATTTAAAGATCCTATAAAACTAGTGAAAAACATTAAAATCCGGGGTCCAACAACCGGTTGAACTGATAGATGATCCGATATAAAATCTGAATTTACTTAAAGTATTATATTTAGAGTAATCTAATACGTATTCATCAATGTTTAGATGAAAAATAGATATTTATGAAAGTGATACTCGAATTTTATAAAAGTTAGCTAGATAAAAATTTAAGCATATTTATTTTCATCTTGTTGTAACAATAATCTCATCTAATCTATTAAAAGGGAAGTACAAATAGTACATAACCCCCGTAATGTTTCTTAATATTTATAAGGGATTGCCACTGAATTTAAAGGGTTTTTTGTTCTTTCATTAATGATATTTGGTTAATAGTTAATTTAATTACAGCCCATTATGAAATCCTATTTAGCATAGACACGTGATGAGTCTGTTCCAATTAGTAAATGATTTTATTTTTGAAACATAAACTGCCAATAGAGCTAACATTACCAATACCCAGTGTTCTTAAAACCGGAAGCCGAACCAGATTTTTATTGGATCACAGTTCAATATGGTTCGATTGGGTCAAACTTGGTTCAGTAATCGGGTTTTATTTATTTTTAGTATATGAATATAAAAATACTGTTACTAAATATGATACATAATTAAAGTATAAATAAATTTTAAACATACAATATTATAAATATAATTTTTTTTATGTTCCTATGGATGATTTACACATGGTCAAACCAGTTATTAGACCCAACCCCGTTATATGTCCGGTTCATAGTTGAACCCGATCCGACCATCGGGTCGGTCCGGTTTTAAAAACATTCCCAATACCAAAAATCAAGTTATTGGTAATCAACTGAAATTAAATGACCAATAATTATTTTTCCAAAAGATTCCCAAAAGGTCGACAATCACTTATTAAGGTATATATTAGCGTATTTAAAAAGATTTATTTAAAAAAAAAAGTATTGTATTAGACTTATTTGGTTAGTTTTTTTTTTGATTTTTTGTATTTCGGTTTATACAAACAGCTACCAAATTAGAACCATAGTTATTTTGGTTTAGTTTATATAACATAATTTTTTGGTTTATTCGATTTTATACCAAAAAATAATAAATTTAATTATCTTTTATAATGTTAATAAATTTTACTTTAAATGATTAGACATCGACTTTTATAAAACACAAAGATATTTTGGTTTTAAATAAACCATTTTTATTCTTATTATTACTTTTTAGAATAATTAGTAAATATATTAAGCTAATATTAATAGTTTCTATACAATAGAAATAATAAAAATTAGTAATCCATAATATTATAAATAATTAAGTATTAAAGAAAAACATATTTGTTAACAAAAAAGTAAAATTTAGTTTTAATTAATTTTGATAAAAATTAAAAAATAATATTTAACTTAAAATAAAATATTAAATTACTAAAATCAACATTTTAAATATGAAGATCATATCAATAAAGAAAATAAATTATTTAGTTTGATCAAATTGCCTATAAAATTATTTGTTCAAAATACATATTAAATAAATTTTCAATATTGGTATTTTTTAAGAAACATATACAATCACACTCTCTCTCTGTATCATTTTAGTTGGTGTTTAAGATATTCAAAATGATACAAATAAATTATATAAAAAACAACCTAATATCCAAATTAGGACAGTTCAATATGCTAAAACTGAACAGTACCAAACCAAAAATAAATAGATAATATGGTTTTATTTTGGTATATACCATACAAACCGAATGGATGTGATTTTATAAAAACTGTAGGATTTAGACATGTTTTGGTTTATAACCGATTAAACTGAACAAAATCGATCAAAAATAGAAACATGTAAATATGTATATATTTATAACGATGTATGAATATTTATTTGTTATATAAGTTGAACTATAATTATAATTTGTAAATCACTTGAATTACTTGAACTATAATTAAGTAACAATTCACAGCAACTGAGGATTCTTATTTTATTAATCTTCTTTATTGATCATTTTGCTTTATTTTAACATTGACTAAATTCAAGTAAAGGTTATAAATTTGATGGACAACAAATAGCTAAAATTCTTTAAAAAATTTTTATCTTTAAATAAACATAGTTATGTTTAATCGAAAATATATTAATTTGATGAACACTAAATATGGAAGAATATAAAAACTTTTCTTCCGTGTTTCAGTTTTGTTTTTATTTTTAGTTTCAAAATTTATAGCTTTAATATTAATTTTAAATTCGATTATTTTATTAGATGAGAGAAAATTTTTTTCCTTTTTCTTATTTTATTTAAATATATAATATTATTTTGAATAAATGAATTTTTGACAACAGGACTATAAAATTAGTATAATATATAATATGATCTCAAACTAAATAATTATGTTTTTTTGGTATGCAATCGAATAAACTGAAAACCGACGGTATATAAACCAAATCAAACTGATGTAAATATTTATTTAGAATAGCGTTTATAATTTACTAACTAAAATGCCGAAAAAACCCGAGCCGAACCGAAACCAACCTGATATCCGGCTTGAACACCACTAATCCAAATGATACCAAACTCTTGTTTCATAATCCGAAACATAATGAAAATAACAACTTCATCTCGCTCAAAGTGTGGATCTTATCTTAGTGGATCAATATTTGAGAGGATGCTTATTAAAAAAATTATTTAATCATCAATAATTCGTATATGTCTACTACAATTTAATGATTTACATCTGCAAACAAATATAATTGTTTATTCATTTATTTAGTTTTTTTTTTATTTTATGATTTATGTTTGCATCAACTTATGTTAATGTAATATTTTATGATATAAATTTGTTAATATATTTATCGAATTAGTTTATATTTGATAGATATGTTACATGTATGCTTGAATAACCCGTAAAAAATATATTAATAAAATATCAATAATAACATGTTCTATGGTATATTAAATATTAAAAGTTGCTAACGATTAATATTATTTTATCATATATATAGTGTCTAACTATGAAAATTATATTTTATGTATTAGTTGAGGGCTTTGAAGAATTTGTTTTCCATTTGGATTAATATACACTTGATCATCGTTTATTATATTAATAAATAAAATATAATTAATTATTTACTTAAATTTTATTAATACAACTTAAATCCATAAATTTCAAAAAAAAATAAAATTAGATTAGCTATTCAGTTCTTCAATTTTATGTGTGGTGTATATTTAATAATAATCAAGTTAGGTATAAATAGAAATAATTAATGTAGTTAATGTTATGCTCCAAATTATATTATTTGTAAGTAAACTATTTTTTTAATAGTATTGATTAGATTTTGATCTGTGATTTAAAAGTGTGAGATTAATTTTTATTCAAAATTTATTTACTGAAACTCAATAATTTACATATGTATTTAATAAACTTTTAATGAATTAAATATACTTAAATGAAAAATTTAATTAATCTAATCTCATCAAAAGATTTAAATTATAATATAAAATTTTTAATCCTTTTTTTACTGGACAAATTTTATTTTATTATTATATAAATTAACTACATGTCATACAACCCATATCATACTTGCTAAATATATTAAATTATTTTAATATTCTAATTTAAATATGTATATTATAATATGAAATTTAATTATTAGTTTATATATCTTATTTTAATAATTATGATTTAATAAATTGAAGTATGTTGTAAATTTCATGAATATAGGGTATTATTTAATTTTATAATTATAATATAATTAATGAATGGATTAAGTTACTTTATATTATTAGTGGCGTCGAAACTTAGTTATGAATATAAATTACTAGAGCCGGTCCGCCCTACGGGTGGAATGATAATTTGAAAATAATATAAACAGTTAGAATAAATATTTAATATAATTTTTATTATTTAAAAATGTACATATTAGTTAAATTCTGTATATGTAATTGTATTGGAAACTAAATAAACATGCTATCTTGATAGGTAGTTTTGGTTCTTTTATTTTCTTGGGTGCCATCACATTATTTTTGGTAATTTTTTTGGAGGTGGATGAATCTAAATATATTCATGAGGAAAGAAACAAACTTGTAATTATAGATTAAGTAAATATATATGAGTAAATATTATTATTTGATCGGTTAATTATTAGTCATGTAAACCAACAATGATAATATTAGAGTATCGTACGTATCTCCACATGTTGGACAGCTTAAGTTCGATATAAACCAATCAACGATGTACTGATGGTTGCATGGCAATGCGTTGACATTCTCTTAGCTTACAACATTGAATTTTCCTTTAACATCTGTTTTAGTTTAAATGATCATATTTGAAATTTTCCAGAGTTATAATTTTTTTAATCGATTGCTTTTTGTTGTGAAAGACTCAACGTCAGTTTCACTGGGGTTAACCAATTTTTCAAATACGAATATTTGCGAATATTAATGTTGCTGTGTTCTATTATGTATATATATATTTTAATATATTTATTTTAGTATAAGTTATGTAGTTTCGTCTTTGTTTTTTTTTGTTTTTTTATCGAGTTGTTTGCATTTTTTTTGTTTATATTTCGTTTTCATATCAGTATCAAAATTATGGTTTAACTTTTTATTTTAGTATTTTTTTTAAAAATTACATCAAATAAAATATTATAAACTTACTCTGTTCACAATACTTACGATATATTATTTTTCTATCATTAATTTTGTTTTTGATATAAATTGTTTAAAAGGCTTAATTTATCCTTAATTATATGTAACAACAATTTTAACTATTTTATAACGGCTTCCACTATTTACCACAAACATAATGATAACCATCTTCTTTCAATTAAAAAACATATTCATGTATTAGTAACTAATAGTAAGAACATTTGTAAATCAATTTTGGAACATTTTTCTATTTGTTTTTTTTTTGATGATAGACAACTCTAATCACAATCTTGAATGTGAAGCAAGTTAATCTACTGATGAAGATGGAATTATTCCCATCTTCCTCGTATAATAAAATAGCTTTCACCTATCGTACATTCGTGCAGACTCAAAATTCTAACTCAGCAGAAACATCTCATGTAGCCACTGTATTATGAAAAAGA
>OVBX01004801.1:0-11100 GCA_900406325.1 Erucastrum elatum
ATCAACCATTGGGTTTCAAAGATGAAACAAAACCTGATCATGTCTGCTTGTTGCACAAAGCAATGTATGGCCTCAAGCAAGCTCCACGAGCGTGGTATCAATGATTCGTCTCGTTCGCAAAACGTATTGGCTTCAAGCAGAGTTATAGCGACTCATCTCTGTTCATCCATCACGGCAGCTCAGGAACCGCCTATTGATATCACTCAAATTACCCTAAAGAGTGAATTACTCTCATCAAAAGAGGTTCAATTGTAGTACTTAGGGATCGAATCCACAAGGAGCTAAGGAACCAAATAGATCTAATATTTATATGATTAACCTAGGCTAATAGGTTTAATGCAATAAATAAATATAGCAAAGCAATAAACAAGATGACCAAGATAATTGTTCAGCTTGGCAAGTAGTTGTTTGATGGAAGGATGGTTGTTAGATCTAGGGTTTTTATTCAGGTAATCAGGATTACAATGCTATAGATGCCTTAACAAGTTGCATGCATGATATTAAAGAGCTTCAACTCTTAGAGTTGTCTAGTAGCTCTCGCTATAAGACTCGTCCACTGATCAGATGCCGACAATATCGATCGATGTTTTGACAGCTTGTATCGNATGCTCATCAAGATCATAGACCGGCTCTCGCGTGTCCCTAGAGGATCTTAGCTTATACAAGATGATTTCAGGATAATGATTAACAAGTTAATTCATTCCAGGATCATATTCTATTTCATGACTCTAGAAAAAGCATTAGGGTTCATCATGATAATGAATATCACAACTTAACAATCTATAGTTGGGGCTAATCCCACAACCTATCTGAACCCTAAATCCAACAGGTGGATCTATTCATACATGAAGATTGTCACAGAAATCATAGATGAATAGAATATAAATTGCAATAAATATTAAAACCAAAACCAATGGAGTTCCAGGAGGAATCTGATAGGAGTTCTTCCTTTCTCTCCTAACAAAACTATGAATCAAAGAAAGCTTAGATAGGTTTAGCCGTCAACAATGGCTTATAAATATCATAAAATAGGGTTTCTGGTCGTCCAAGGGTATTCTGGTAATTTGGGTTGCTTTAGGGCTTCTGGCGGTCATGAAACATAGTAATCCCACGTCCTGATATTCATATCGATCGATATGAGTGATCTCCCATCGATCAATATACATTCCTCTTCTCGACAGTCTTCTCTCCCGAGGCAGACTGACCACTCTTCAGTAAAACGAGCATAACTTCTGATCTAACTGATGGATTGACTTCAAACCGGTGGCATTGGAAAGCTAACTCAATTATCTATCTTGTGTCAAAATATCATCTCAATCGCACCGTGGGAAGGTCTCCATACATATCTAAATATCTGACGCGTCTGTGCAATTCTGCACTTAAAGGCTCCTAAAGACACCAAAAACACCATATTTCTCCAAGTCGTACCTGAACTTGTAAATACTCTAAATCGACCCTATTTTGTAGTAAATATATGTAAAAGCACATATATACCATGGGTAAAAGTGGGTGAAAATTATGGTATATCACCTATCTACTTCTCTACGTCGACGACATCTTACTGACCGCTTCGTCTACAAAGCTCTGGGACTCCATCATCGCTTTCCTTAATGCAGAATTTACAATGACTGATCTTGGAAAACTCCATTATTTCTTTGGCATCTCCATCACCTACAATGACACCAGCATGTTCTTGCAACAAAAGACATACGCAATGGAAATTCTTCAACGAGCCAAAATGACAGACTGCAAATCCTGCACAACTCCAGCGGACGCACGGTCTAAGCTTTCAGACGAAGGAAGCCCTCCGATGTCAGATCCTACTTTATACCGAAGTCTTGCTGGCGCTCTGCAATATCTGACATTCACCAGGCCGGACATCTCTTTTGCAGTTCAGCAAGTATGTCTCTTCATGCATGCACCGCTTGAATCTCACTACAATGCCTCGAAGCGCATTCTTCGCTACATCAAAGGCACACTGGACCATGGCTTGCTACTCACGCCAAACACATCTCAGACTCTTATCGCCTATTCTGATGCTGATTGGGCAGGCTGCCCACCAACACGTCGCTCCACCTCCCGGTACTGCATCTTCCATGGTGATAACTTGATCTCATGGTCTTCCAAATGTCAGCAAACAGTCTCACGCACAAGCGCTGAAGCGGAATACAGAGGTGTCGCAAATTCCGTCGACGAAGTCACATGGATAAGGAACTTACTACTCGAGCTCTACTGCCCCTTGAAAACTGCCACAATATTCTACTGCGACAATGTGAGTGCTGTTTATTTGTCCACGAACCCAGTCCAACATCAACGCACAAAGCACGTCGAGATAGACTTACATTTTGTTCGGGAACGCATCGCCATAGGCCACGTTCGAGTTCTTCATGTACCATCCTCAAGCCAGTATGCAGACATCTTTACAAAGGGTCTTCATTCACCTATCTTCTTGGACTTCAAATCCAGTCTACGCGTGCCTAAAGACCCGGCTTCGACTAAGGGGGAGTGATAGATTAGGAATATTGTACTTGCCATATATTGTACAAATGCCCTAGTCCTACGATTGTATATATACTTTACATAATTCAATATACCAAAGCAAGGGTTTAGCCAAGTAACACAAAAGAGTCACAGCAACCGGATAATCCTTACAATCAGTCGCCAGTGAAGAACCGTCGCAGTCCTCCTCCACCAGTTCCAGGTAAATTCTGCGTCAATTCCTCTACCATCACCGGTTCACTCTCTGCCGCCTCCTGTTAACTCTCCTCCACCGCCGGTCCACTCTCCACCACCACCACCGCCAGTCCACTCTCCACCGCCACCTCCAGTCTACTCTCCACCACCACCATTTCACTCGCCACCACCTCCTCCGGTTTACTCACCACCGCCACCAGCACCTGTTCACTCACCGCCACCACCAGTTAACTCGCCCATGATCTTTTCTCCACAACCGTCGCAATCTCCACCAGTAGTCTCCTCCCCTCAGCCAAAGGTCATCTGCCCACCTCTCAAATCACCAACACCAGCTCCCGTGGAGAAGAAACAGACACCAGCTGCACAAGCACCAGCTCCTAGTGCTGATGAGTCCAACACACCATCACCATCGATCTCCGGTAGAAAAGAAAGAGATGCCCCCCACAAGCATCAGATCCAAGTGATGTTCATCATACCACCCTTCCTCGGCCACCAATATGAATCGCCGCCACCTCCAATGTTCCCAGGCTACTAATATCAATCAATAGAGTGGAACCGACTATATATAATAGGAAACTGTATAGTCTTGGACTAGTAATGTAAATGGAAAGAGGAGAAAATTCGAGGAAGAAGAAGAGAGGGAGAAGACAATGGAAGGGTAATTAATATATGAGAAGCGAAACCAACTTATTACCAGAGGTGTGATAAATTTGTACACTTACAACTTCTGGTGGTCGATAAAGATTTATACTTCTAAACAAAAAGACTTGTTTCATTAAGTTAGATAGGTTTCAAAGTTCAAACGTTACAAGATTTATGAAGAGTTGTTTCTCTTGTTCTAGTGACTTTTATACAAATAATATTTTTGTTAGCTTAACTGTCACGGTCCTTAACACATAAACAAATGATACGTATTAATAGTTACTAACTCAGTTATCGACTAACAAAATCAATATTTCTTCTACCACAAAGACTGAAATTAGATAGGAACAAAAAGAAAAACAGTACGGACTTTGAGACAACTAGACTGTTGAATGATAATCAGCAAAATAAGAGTATTCGACATATATGTGAGCTTGATTCAATTTCTGTTACTTGAACAACTATTTGGGACAAAGACTGTACCAACTAGTAGTTAGTAGATTGACAAAAAATTAGACAGTAAGTAATTGGATTATTTCCTACTTCTGATGTTGGAATTTGTTCCTAATTAATACAAATCTCAACACACTATTTTTTATTTCTCTTGCCTCTTTAGCTAGGGTATGTGTATCCAAGTTGACCTTGAATATGCTTGTTCATATTGTAGGCAGGTCCAGCGCTAATAGGAAGCTATAGAAACATGAGTTTGCAACCCTCAAAAGTATATAAAAATTCCAGCCTAGTTATCCAAAATTTTTATAGTCTAGTGGTGTTAATAGAGAAGTTGGAACCTAAGCATCCTGAGTTCAAAACATGATTAATCAATTTCAGCTTTTCATTTTGAGATAACTTCTGATTTTTATAAGTCAAGACCAGTACTTGTTGTGACGGATGTGAGAAGATATAGATTAACAGATGAATGAACAATAGAGAAAGACACAAAGATTTAACGTGGTTCACCCCTAACGTCTACGTCCACGGGCAAAGAGAGTATTTTATTAATGGATGTGAGTTTTTCAGAATACACTTCGTGCTACAGAATAGGGTAAAATCCTAGATGTATATATAAGAAAGTCTTTAATGAAAAATTTTCATATTTATCGGGTTTGGGTAGTATCGACCGATTCAACAAACATGTCTATCGATCGATACTCCCTGTCAGATATCGCCCGATCCATGACGCCTGGATCGCTCGATATAACTCAGCTCGCAGATTCAAGGCATATTTCAACAAATCTTCACCTTGACTTGAATCCTCCATAATCAGATGTACCAGAATGCACTTTTCTTTGCTCAGAACACATATGTATCAGAATCTCTCATTGCCTCAGATGTTTCGTCGAGCTTAGATGTCAGATGTCTCGTCGGACTCAGATGCTCCTCAGAGCCAGATGCCCCTTATGGCCAGATGCCCCTTAGGGCCAGATTTAACAGTTTGAGATATTCAGCAAATCAAGACAATGCTTGAAATTGCTGTGCGGAACCGCCTTAGTGAACATATCTGCAGGATTATCAGCTAGTCCTACCTTTTTCACTTCAATCCTCTTTTCTTCTCTCAGAAAATGGTATCTTACATCAATATGCTTGGTTCTCTCATGATGAACCTGATCCTTGGCTAAACATATAGCACTCAAGCTATCACAGAACACAGTAGCGTGATCATGATGAAGACCAAGATCACTGACCAATCCTCTCAACCATATCGCCTCCTTAGCAACTTCTGTCAGTGCCATATACTCTGCATCAGTATTGACAAAGTCACTGTCTACTCATTAATCATTTTAGAATCACCTGAATGAAACCTGAATGAATCCGAATATAAGAAGCCTTATCCTTACTCATTAATCATTTTAGAATCACCCTGAAGTTGAATCAATATCACATGAGCTAGGATTAAGAAGTTATCCCACTTTGGACCCAGGTGATTCCAGTTTACCCTGTTTGTAGATATGGCAGTTTCTTCAAGACTGTAATCAAAACTGAATGAATCCGGATTTAAGAAGCTTTATCTTGACTCATTAATCAGTTTAGAATCACCCTTCCAGCTCACCACAGAACAACCCAGAGTAAATACATAACCAGTCATAGATCTCCTGTTGTCCACATCTCCTGCATAATCTGAATCAGAGTACCCAGTAACCAGTCTTGGATCCTTGTCTCCATATACAAGACCAACATCAGATGTACCCTTAAGGTACCGGAAAATCCTCTTCACAGCCATCCAGTGCTCCTTCCGTGGTTGAACCATGAACCTACTCACAACACTGACTGCATGTGCAAGATCTGGTCTTGTACAGACCATAGCATACATCAGACTTCCTACAGCACTAGCATAAGGAACTCGTGACATATAATCGATTTCTCCTTCAGACATCTCATCACTCATGGTAGGATGAAAATTTACAGCACATGGAGTATTGATAGGTTTAGCATTAAGCATGTCAAATCTTGTTAATACCTTCTCAATGTAGGCCTTCTGTGAAAAAAATAACTTCTTCTTCGCCATATCCCTGAAGATTTCCATTCCTAGAATCTTCCTCGCAGCATCCAAATCTTTAATCTCAAACTCAGAACTCAGTAGCTCTTTCAGCTTCTGAATATCACACTTCTTCTTGGCAGCTATCAGCATGTCGTCTACATACAGCACCAAGTAGATATACGATCCATCCTCCACCTTGCTCATTTAGACACAACAGTTATAAGGACTTCTTTCGTAGCCCAACTTGACCATATAGCTGTCAAACCTCTTGTACTACTGTCTAGGAGACTGCTTAAGTCCATACAGCGACTTTCTCAACTTGCACACATGATCCTCCTTACCAGGAACCAAGAAACCCTCAGGCTGAGTCATATAGATCTTTTCCTCAAGTTCTCCATGGAGAAAAGCAGTCTTCACATCAAGTTGCTCCAACTCCAGATCCTGACGTGCTACTATCGCCAATAGCACTCTGATAGAAGTGTGTCTGACCACAGGTGAGAAAATCTCATTGTAGTCCACGCCTTCTATTTGATTGAAACCTCTAGAACCAACTCGACATTTGTACTTGGGTCCTTCTTCCGGTGATTGACCATCTTTTATCTTGTAAATCCACTTGCAATTTATAATATTTCTCCCATGTGTTAGTGCGACCCGATCCCATGTGTGATTCTTTTCATGAGATTCCATCTCATCTCCCATTGCAGCAAACCACTTCTCAGACGCATAACTTAAAATGGCTTCTATGTAAGTGGATGGCTCGTAAGTATCCACTTCCTATGCAACGTGTAGTGCATAACCCACCAAATCTTCAAAACGATATTTCGCTGGTGGCCTGACATCAACTCTCCTTGGTCTATCCTTAGTAATACTACGTTTTTCAGACCCAATACGTTGACTTTCAGACTTAGAAGACTCTGGCTGCTTGTCTGTCAGCGATCGCTCGATTTCTTCTTCTGATATCGATCGATGCTGACGATTCGACATCGTTTGATTCTGACCATCTGACGTCGATCGATGCTGACCATCTGATATCGATCGATTCTGACCATCTGACATCGATCGATGCAGCTCATCCGACTGCACTTCCTGCAGCTCCACCTGCTTGTCAAAATCCTCATGCTCTGCTTCTGAACGAGAATCAGCTAAACTCTTGAACATAGAACTCTCATCAAACACAACGTTCCTGCTCATGACCACTCGCTTCTCAGAAGGAGACCAAATTTTGTTTCCCTTGACACCATCTTCATATCCCATAAACACTCCCTTCTTTGTTCTTGTTTTCAACTTTCTTTCACTAACATGATAGTAAACCGTGCAACCAAAGACTCTCAGAATAGAATAATTAGCAGACCTGTCTGACCACACCTCATTAGGTATTCGACACTCGATCCCTGTATATGTTTCCAGATTAATTAAATAACAAGATGTATTCACTGCTTCAGCCTAAAATCTCTTCTCTAAACCAGCATTAGAAAGCATACACCTCGCTCTCTCCAGCAATGTCTGGTTCATTCTCTCTGCTACACCATTTTGCTGTGGTGTATACCTGATTGTATGATGCCTAGCAATCCTTGCATCCTTACAAAACTGATTGAACTCTGATGAACATAATTTCAGACCATTATCAGTACGAAGCCTCTTAATCTTCTTCTATGTTTGATTTTCCACCATTATCTTCCACTCTTTAAAGATG
Source organism: Erucastrum elatum (assembly GCA_900406325.1). Classification (NCBI taxonomy): domain Eukaryota; kingdom Viridiplantae; phylum Streptophyta; class Magnoliopsida; order Brassicales; family Brassicaceae; genus Erucastrum; species Erucastrum elatum. Next base: position 7,509 of record OVBX01004801.1, read on the forward strand.
TTGAAAGCTTCACTTTTGTGCTTCGTAAATGTTATCCAGGTCTTACTTGAATAATCATCAATCATAGACACAAAATATATGTGACCCTTCAACGACTCCACCTTTGAGTGACCCCAACAATCTGAATGGATGTAATCCAGCGTGCCTTTTGTCTTGTGGACAACCTTAGGAAACTTCTTTCTATGTAGTTTCCCAAACACACCGTGCTCACAAAACTCAAGACTCTTGGTCTTATGACCACAAAAAAGATCTTTCTTTGACAGAATCTGCATCCCACGCTCATTCATATGCCCAAGCCTCATATGCCACAGCTTGTCCATATTTTCCTTGTGAACCTCTGGAGATGCCATATTTGCTGAGTCTGAAACCGTAGAACCTTCCAGCAAATACAAAGTACCATGAATGAAACTTCTAAGAATCATGTATGAACCCCTGTAGACATTCAGAACTCTATTTCCACCTGAATACTTGAAACCTCTGCTATCCAAAAGACTAACTGAGATCAAGTTCTTGGACATAGATGGAACATGTCTAACTCCAGTCAACGTGCAGAGTCTACCATCATGTGTCCTGAGCTTAATAGAACTGATTCCTGCAATATCGCAAGCGAAGTCATTCGCCATCTTGATCTTGCCATCAGTCACTGCCTCTTACTCTGAGAACCATTCTCTCCTTAAACACATATGATATGACGCGCCTGTGTCAAGAATCCACACATCTCTAGGATGTCTTTTTCGATGAGCAACCAGCGCAATATCATTATCAGACTTAGCTTCATCCTCGGCTACTGCAGCGGAACCAGTTTGCTTCTTCTTCTTAGGGCAATCAGATTTCCAATGCCCTCTCTCTTTGCAGTAATTGCAAATATCAGTTGGTTTAGGACCCCTTGAAACCGGCTTTTTGTCTTTTGACTTTTTGCCTTTTCCAAAGTTCTTTCCACCACCTACAAACAATCCAGAAGCTTGGTCATCTATACCAGAACCTGATGCCTTGTGTTGCAACTCCCTGCTGTGAAGTGCCGACCTGACTTCCTCCAAACTCACTGTATCCTTAGTCCCTATGAAAGACTGAACAAAGTTCTCATAGGAGTTTGGTAGTGAAACCAATAAAATCAGCGCTGCATCATCATCCTCCACCTTAACGTCTATATTACTCAGATCCAACATAATGGAATTTAGACTATCAAGGTGATCTTGAAGTTGTGTACCTTCTTGCATCCTCAGAGCGAAGAGACGTTGTTTGAGAAGTAGTTTCTTAGTTAGAGATTTCGTCATGTATAGACTCTCTAACTTCAACCACAAACCAGCTGCAGTATCAACACCGGAAACTTCGATGATGATCTCATCTGCCAGACACAGCAGAATCGTGGAATACGTCTTTTCTTCAGCAACCTCCATCTCAGCAGTAACGGTTTCAATCTTCTTCCCTGACAACGGTGCTCAAAGACCTTGTTGCTTCAGCAACGCCTTCATCTTGATTTGCCAGAGACTGAAATTGTTCCTTCCAGTTAACTTGTCGATCTTCAAGTTCATCCCAAACATCTTCTCACCAGATTCAACCCAAAGCTCTGATACTAGTTTGTAGTGACGGATGTGAGAAGATATAGATTAACAGATGAATGAACAATAGAGAAAGACACAAAGATTTAACGTGGTTCACCCCTAACGGCTACGTCCACGGGCAAAGAGAGTATTTTATTGATGGAGGCGAGTTTTTCAGAATACACTTCGTGCTACAGAATAGGGTAAAATCCTAGATGTATATATAAGAAAGTCTTTAATGAGACTTTCCATATTTCTCGGATTTGGGTAGTATCGACCGATACGACAACATATCTATCGATCGATACTCCCAGTCAGATATCGCCCGGTCCATGACGCCTGGATCGTCCAATATAACTCAGCTCGCAGATTCAAAGCATATTTCAACGGTATTGGTTACAGGTACAGATATTGGATGTGTCTTAACATATGTAGCTAGAGTGAGTGTGTACATTAAGGAAGTTTCTGCGAGTTCCAGTGATGATTTTTTGAAAACCTCTGCTATCCAAGAGAAATCGAGCTTGTTCAGTAATAACCATCACAATACAATATATATCCGATATGATAATAGCTACTTCGGTACCTTGTGCATGAGATAATCTTATTAGTTATTACTGTTTTTCACTTTTCTTCTCTTGTAAATATTATTGTTCCAAACTCTCCGGATAAGAGATAAGTTTTAGCTCAGTTCATAGCTTCTTTTGGAAATCCAGAATTGGATGGCTAATTAGTAATTAGCATCTACGTCATCACTGTATATTGTAATGGTGAATTGTATATGGCAAGTGAATTGCACAAAGTGTTTTCCCAATGGCAAAGTGAACCGCACAAGGTGTTTCTCAAAATCCTTTCTACGGATCTCACTCATCGAAAACTCTTGCATAGAGTTTAGAACTCTGAGATGTATTTTAACATTTGCTCCAAAAAAAAAAACTAGATGTATTTATCATGTTTTGTATAACTTTCCAACTTTGAAAAATCCGTAGAGCTTGTTGATTGTCTCTTAGGACGACCCCCCCCCCCCCCCCNAGGAATTTCATTCATGAAATTATATATGGTTATAGATGTACTATAAAATATATATTTAGTAAGCGCTTCCAAATATAGCATTTAGATGTATTGTATGTCACTTTTTCTGTACACTACTTAAAAAAAATTACTATTAAAACAAATTTGAAAGAGCTCAACTATTAAAGTATTTTTTTTCCGTTTCACTTTAACTTTCGTTTCGAAATAATTATTGTTATAGAATTTTGCTGTAAAATGTATTAACTTTATATTATATATGATTCTATATATTTTTCAGTATATTTTTCTATTAACTGAAATGTAATTAAACATATAGGTAATGATGTTCTTAAAATGTGTGCACAAATCTAAAAAACAATTAAAATGAAATAGATGGAGTATAAATATTTATAATCCTACAATTTCATTAAATAAGATTTTAATTTAAATATCAAAACAACTTATATTTTAAAATACAAAACACTTTTTAAAACATCTTACATTTATTTTGAAGCAGAACGAAGTATACATCTACCCAAAACCTGATCTATTAGGAGTATTGTCTAAAAGATGATTTTCAACGTTTAAAATTCCTAAAATTATCCCACAAAGTTTCTTAACTTGTTATAGCTAAAAGTCTGAAAGGATTAGAGGACACGTGTAACGCTTTTTGTCTTTACGTCGTGAAAGTGTATATTGCCCCAATTTCATCTATGTTCACTATCATTAATTTATTGTCGCAAGGCGCAAGCACCCTGCTTCTTGTGAAAATTCAGATATGGCTTCGCGTCTGCATCATACTATAATTATCCCTAATTAAATTGTAAAATTAATTACGTAATACAATGCATTTATTATCCTAAGACTAAAAGACTAATTAAAACTATTTTGGTAGATATATAGGTTAAGAGTTATCTAGTATAACATCTTGACCTATTAACCCAGGAGTTCATTGGCGAACATAATGTGGCTTCCTGATCTCACGTCTTAATTTCAACAATTATTCTCAGGAAATATGAACAAGAAATTTCAACTGATAACGA
>OVBX01004802.1:0-13993 GCA_900406325.1 Erucastrum elatum
GCGGCTAGCCCCGCGCTGGTTCGGGTCGTCGGGCGGCTAGTCTTCGTGCGTAATTCCTAGGTCCCGGGCTGCTAGAAATCCATGATTTGTGACTTTCAGAGGTCCCGCAAACAAAATTCCTTTTCCTGCTCCAAACCAAGATCGTTGGAATGATTTCGGAAACTCGTTAGATATCAACGGGCATGGAGATCTTAAATTTCGTCATATAAAACGATGGTGGTTATCCGATTACACCATTCATCTCGACTCTACGAAGAATGGAAGATCTTCCGAAGAACTCGATATCGCAACAGGAGTATCCTTTCGAGGAAATCGTAAAAAACAACGGAAGTCTGAAACATGGCCCGAAAAAAACCAAACACGATCGGACAGCTTATTTACGATTTTCCAAAGATGGATATGACGGTTTATGATTATCTTCACATAACAAGATAAATGTTAAAATTCCAAAAGGATAAATGTCAGAATTCCGAAAAGATAAATGTCAAGTTTCTCGATAAACACGAAGGCCGACGAAAATGGAAAAAGCCCAGCTTGCGACAAACTCAGCCCATCAGAAATAGACCGTCATATGGGGAGTATATAAGCAAGCTAGGAGCAGAGGAAAGAGGATCCGAAATCAGAAGAAAGAAACTACTCTCCAGAGCAACTTCGAACTTAGGCATTTATTTCCTTTTTAGCTAGCTGTGACTCAACTAGGTTAGATCTAGGTTTTTGAGACTAGCGGCGATCGACAGCTCTTGCAGCCGAGATCCGAACCTCTTGTTCAAACTCTTCGCGCAAATTCGTGAATAAGATTTTTTTTTGCTCTCTTTATTTTTACGATATTTAAAACTCGCCTTTCTTAACTTTGTCGTGTGTGACCCAGCAGATAATCCGGGATCTTCAGGGAAAATTAGGCTAGCTTGGTTTTCCTTCGTTTTACTTAACTAAAATCGACAGTGCGAATTTCGGTTCCCACAGTTTGGCGCTAGAAGGAGGGGGATTTCACAGATTTATCTTTCTCGCAACTACGCACGCCCATTTAAACATATCTGCTACAGCAGAAAAAGACAAGCAAACGCACGACAGAGCAACCGCCGATGCCAACGCTGAGAAGACTCCTGCTGGGAATGCATCAACGGTCACTGCCGAGCCAAACACCGCGATGCTGGACCAGGTGAAGGAACTATTCGCCACCGCCCAGAAACGGTCGGAAGAACAAGAGAAACTAATGGCTTCACTCGCTAAACAGGTCAATACCTTAACAGCAAAAAGCAAGCTCCCGCGCGGATCCACCAAGGTGAGGCGCGTCAGAAGGCTCGATTTCGGAACTTCCGGAGATCAAGAAAAAGATGCCCCGAGAGGGTCCCCGGAACTCATCCCCGACGACACCACTCCGACGGGGCAGAAAAAAGCGACGGATAATCTTCCACCCCCCCGCAAGGGAAAACGAAGGAGGAGACGTCGAAAGAATCAACCTGGACATCAGCGATCAATCGGACCCGTCCGACGAAGATACCGATGTCCACCACAGAAGGACCCGAAGTCAGTCAGCTCGACTAGCATAAGCCTTCGAAAAACCCATGAAGGAAGAGGAAGAGGACCTCTACTGGACAGAGCAAGAGAGACTGGCCGAAGACCAGACTCGGACCTATCACAACCAGCGCAGACAAAGAGGTGCAGGCGGCGCCAACGAGATCCATGATTTACGCAAATACATCGCGAAAACTGCAGCCGAAGTGAAAGCAGTAAAGTCGCAAATTCACCACGCAACAAGCACCGCTCCCGAGATCGACCTGCTTCTCGAAGAGTCGAGAAAGACTCCGTTCACCACTCGAATCACGGAGGCACGGGTCTCAGATCCTGGGAAAATAAAGCTTCCCACCTACGACAGAACTACTGACCCAAAGGCGCATCTGCAATCCTTCCAGATTGCGATGGCAAGGTCAAAACTTCCAGAGCGGGAGAAGGACATCAGCTGCTGCCTTCTCTTCTTCGAGAATCTCAGAGGTGCTGCGCTCGAATGGTTCTCGCACTTGAAGAAGAACTCCATCGGGAGTTTTCGTCAGCTTGCTTCAGCTTTTCTGAAGCAATTTTCCATGTTCATGGACATGGAAACTTCTGACGTAGATCTTTGGAGTTTAATTCAATAGGAAGACGAACCGCTCCGCGACTACATAAGGAGGTTCAAACTCGTGATGTCCAGGGTTACGGGCCTCAGCGATAGAGTCGCCATCGACGCCTTAAGAAAGAACCTCTGGTACAAATCGAAATTCCGAAAGTGGATTTCTTTGGAAAGACTACGCACCATCCAAGACACTCTCCACAAGGCCACGGACTTCATCATCATGGAAGAAGAGATGAAAATCCTAGCGCAAAAACACGGGCCGCAGAAATCGTCCGGCAAGAAGAAACCATCTCGTAGCGATAAGTATATCCATCACGAGGGGGAGGACGTCCAAGGCGAACATAACTACGCCATCAATTCCGAACAAGGAAGGACTGCCGGAAACACTTGGACGCGGAACTCGTACAAGGACAATTCCATCTGCGAGTTCATCAAACGAAAGGTCACTCCACCGCCAACTGCAAAGTCCTTGGCGTTAGACTCGTTCCAAAGCTTTTTGCTGGTAAACTAGCAACCGTAAGGAGTATAAAAGACCTGCTCCTAGATTCCGACCGTCCACCAAAGACCGACGGAGCCGTCCCCGAGAANTGGAACTCAGTCAGGCGAGAAACGCGGACGAAGACAAGATGACGAAGGAAACAACCACACTCGCCAAAGGGTGAACATGATCATCGGAGGATCACACTTCTATCGGGACTCAGTTTCGTCAATCAAAGCCTACGGACGGAAGGCCGAAACAAGCTCCGGATGGTGTCCAGAAGACGACGTTCCTAATTATTACGATCCTCTGGTCATCGACTTGGTGATCCATGATCTCGAAGTTGGCCGCATCCTCATCGACACAGGAAGCACGGTCAACATCATGTTCCGTGACACCCTACAGAGGATGAACATCCCCCTTGGAGAAGTCATCCCATAGCCAAGACCGTTGACCGGATTCTCGGGCGTAACTTCCATGACCCTCAAAAAGATCAGACTCCCAGGCATGGCTAAGCAGGTCACGAAAATTGTCAAGTTCGCGGTAGTGGACAACCCGACCATTTATAACGCCATAATGGGAACTCCTTGGATAAACGCCACGAAGGCGGTCCCGTCCACTTACCATCTTGGCGTCAAATTCCCAACACCAACCGGAACGGCGGTGATCTAGGGAAGCCAAAAGTAGTCGCGACTCTGCTTCCTGCCCGAGCATAAATTGCGCAGCAATCGGAACGCTCCAGAGGCTAACCCGAAACGAACTAAGAGATCTCTGAGTATCTCCGAGAACTCAGCAAGAGACGATTCAGATTCGTCCAAACAGGCCATGACTTAGGATGACGAAAAAACCCTCGAGTCCATCGCCAAAAAGACGGACGATCCAACTCCCAACAAGACCACCGACTTAGCTGAAACACTCGGGGAGTAGTAACATCCGCAGTAAAAAAATAGAACTACGAGATGGCTTGATCCTTGAAAGAGGTACGTAGGCAGCTCGTCGAAGACTCGACGAGTTCAGCTATCCCCCTCACCAAAAATGGGGGGGGGNCATTACGGAAAACGAAAATCATATCTCTAAGGAACGCGAGACGTCGCTAATTCCCGAAAGATCTTAATTCTCTATCCTCGTCCAAAACAGTCCATCCACGACTCTAACAACTTTACTCGTTAAACAGTCCGTCCGCGACTTTAAAATTCATATCCGTCGATTGGCCCCGACGGAAAAACACAGAAACGTTTCACCTAATCAAATTTATAGTCCGGCTTTTAACAAAGTCCTCTTACATCAGACAAGGATATCATAGCGCGCTATACAAAAAATCTAAATTTTGGTTAGCCCTTCGTAAAGGAAGTAGCTCGATTCGTATCCAGACAAATCATATAAGCTGATAAGCACTTCGCAGATTTTAAGATGGTACGAGTCAGGTTGAAATCGCAAACAGGCAAAACGAAAACCGATTTGTCATCGCACAGCCTCAGTCCGAAAGTAGATCTAGGTCTTGCCCTAAACCCAGCCTTGCTGGTATCTAAAACATCTCATAGGCATAGTATCCAAAATACGAGATCCCAAAACATGCCTCTTATCGCTTACAACCTAACGTTCACTACAAAGTAACCTACGGACCAAGCGACGAATAAAGAGCTTGGATACGAAGTGACTACTCGTATTTGAACCCTCTACACTTAACGAAAGTATAAATCAAAATGCAAAGCAAAATTCATAAAATATTCATACATAAATCACCGCCCTACGGCAGGGATTCAAAGCCACCAACGGCCAATCACAAACCATAGTCAAAGTTGTAACAACCGGACAAAGATATTCCAAACGAGGAGTTGGGTTGGTCGACCTCTTCGCCCCCATCGTCGACATTCACACCTGCGCTCGCATCCGCCGTATCTTCCGAAACCTGGATGGGGTCCCATAGCTCGCGGATCCTTCCTTCGATCGGAGGAACCAGGGATTCGGCGTTAGCGCACACTCTCATTGAACCATCCATCTCGGCGAGTTCTCTAGAAAGAGAGAAATCCTCACGCTGCACTTTGTGAAGAGTACCAACCGAACCTCGACACTCGCGGAAGTCGCCCACGAAATCTTGAGCGTCCTTATACTTCTCAAACTCAGTAGAGAAGATTTCGGTCCTTCGGTTCAACTCAGCGGCGGCCCTTCTCCTGCCTCTCCTTTCTGCACGAACGAGGGCTCGAGCATGGGTCTCGGCTTCCCGGCTTTTTTGCTCCTCCACCTCCATCCGGTACTTGGCAAATTCTCTCTCGGTTTCCTCCACCTTAAAACGAGCTAGCCAGGCCATGCGGAAACTTCCGTTGATCGACGCGCTCCACACTCTCACAGCCTGTAAAAATTAGAGGTTAAAGAAAAGAAGAGTATACGCAATACGATCGAAGCTTCGGAAACAAACCTCGTTGACCAAACGGACACCTTCTGCGGTTACTTGATCCCTCGCCTCGTTGTCCAAAGACTCGTCACGAGTGAACGAAGGAGGGAGTTCATCAAAGAAATCGGCCGGAGGAGGATTCGCGCTAGGAACACCTTGATTTCCCGCAGCAGAGTCAGGATCGTACCCCGGCGGCGAGTAATTCCATAGCGAGGTCTCAGAAGCAACCCCTTTACCTTTCCGAGACCTCTGCTTCGGAGGAAAGAAGACAAAGGACCTGTCATTGACGCATGGTTGCGTCTCGCCCTGCGACCGATGAAGCGCAATTGCCTTCTGAATCCGCTCGAGAGTAAAAGAGTTCCAGGAAGAGGGCCTTCTCGCAAAAATTGCTCTCTTAACCCAAAGATCAGAAGGGATATGCGCGAGACACCTGTTCGCTGCACAATCAAAGAAAGAATACGTTCGGTACCCACCTTTTTAAAAAAAAAACACTTGTCAACGCGACTCTTACCGCGACGATATAACCAAACCATCGGAAACAGATGAAGAAATATTTCCTCGACAGATTCTCCATCTATCCTCACGAAAAAGAAGCGGTCGATGTAATCCTTGGCATACGAGGTAACTCCTTGGATTATCGAAAAACCGGTCCTCGCCTTCAACGAGTATACTCCATTGGTGCTCGTCTCCCTGGAGTTCCACATTCTTTCAAAGTCAGCAGGACTTAGAGTCATACCCAAATCGTAACTCAGGATCACAACGCCAAGCCAGCTTTCCAAGACAGGCACATTCAGTTGGCTGATTGAGATCCCGAAACGGTCCAGGGCCTGAACAATGATTCTGGGAATAGGGAACCACTATCGGCACTGCGTCAAGAACGCCTCGTAGCAGGTAAAGTAACCTTGCGGAGGATTCTCTGCGCTCTCATCCCCATAAGGAATGCGGAACACGACTCCCTCCGGAACCTGGTAGTATTCTCGAAGAGTTGCAAGGTATACGGACGATACCTCGCTTGGTGAGCCAGTTCCCTATGCGCCCTCGGAGGTCGCCTCGGGACCAAAATTACAGGAAGAGGAGCATCGGAGCCGAAAACAGCGTCACAATACGCGCTCTTGTTGACCTCATCAACCTCGGGTTTTGGGACCTCCTTCTCGGCAGGGAAGTTGTCCGAAGATGAGAGAGTATGAGATTGCTTCCTAGAAGATCTTGGATGAAGTGAGAATGATTAAAAATTCACATCCAATCTTTATAGGCAAGATTTTTACTACTCATCCCGACCTTCGACAAGATTGCGTCTCCATACTTTCCTCACGAACCATACCGCAAGCTAGGACCTACGAACTCTACGGCTCCTAGCTAGCTGAGGGGCTAACTGTTGGGGTCAAAATCGGTCAAGACGAAATCGATGTGCAAAAATCTCGGAGAGACAATAACAATCATTAGAGAAGCCTCGAGAGACAAAGCGTCGATCGAGAAACCTCGGAAAAAAATGTCAAGTTCGAGATCGATTATCTCGAGGTCAATGACTAAGAATATTTGTCGCACGAGAAAACCCTTCGGAAAACGAAAACACGCGCAAGCCGAGAGCACCAAGCAGCCGACCCCGTGCTGGCCATGGCCACCGGGCGGCTAGCCCCGGTCCAGGTCGCCGGCCAGCAGGCGCCCGTGCTGGCCATGGCCGCCGGGCGGCTAGCCCCAGTCCAGGTCGTCGGGCGGCTAGCGCCCGTGCTGGCTGTGACCGCTGGGCGGCTAGCCCCGGTCCAGGTCGCCGGGCGGCTAGCCCCGCGCTGGCTTGGGTCGTCGGGCGGCTAGTCTTCGTGCGTAATTCCTAGGTCCCGGGCTGCTAGAATCCATGCTTTGCGACTTTCCGAAGTCCCGCGAACAAAATTCTTTTTCCTGCTCCAAACCAAGATCGTTGGAATGATTTTGGAAAACTAGTAAGATATCAACGGGCAGGGAGATCTTAAATTCGTCATATAAAACGATGGTGGTTATCTGATTACACCATTCATCTCGACTCTACAAGAATGGAAGATCTTCCCAAGAACTCGATATCGCAACAGGAGTATCCTTTCGAGGAAATCGTAAAAAACAACGGAAGTCCGAAAGACGGCCCGAAAAAAACCAAACACGATCGGACGGCCTATTTACGATTTCCCAAAGAAGGATATGACGGTTTATGATTATCTTCACATAACAAGATAAATGTTAAAATTCCAAAAGGATAAATGTCAGAATTCCGAAAAGATAAATGTCAAGTTTCCCGATAAACACGAAGGCCGACGAAAATGGAAAAAGCCCAGCTCGCGACAAACTCAGCCCATCATAAATAGACCGTCATATGGGGAGTATATAAGCAAGCTAGGAGCAGAGGAAAGGGGATCCTAAATCAGAAGAAAGAAACTACTCTCCAGAGCTACTTAGAACTTAGGAATTTATTTCCGTTTTAGCGAGCTGCGACTCAACTAGGTTAGATCTAGGTTTTTGAGACTAGCGACGATCGACAACTCTTGCAGCCGAGATCTGAACCTCTTGTTCAAACGCTTTGCGCAAATTCGGAAATAAGATTCTTTTTTGCTCTCTTTATTTTTACGATATTTAAAACTCGTCTTTCTTAACTTTGTCGTGCGTGGCCCAGCAGATAATCCGGGATCTTCAGGGAAAATTAGGCTAGCTTGGTTTTCCTTCGTTTTACTTAACTAAAATCGACATTGCAAATTTCGGTTCCCACATCTTCCTTGGTTACAGTCCTCAGTATAAGGGGTATAGGTGTTTGTATCCACCGACGGGCCAGGTATACATTTCTCGTCATGTTGTATTTAATGAGGAGCTGTTTACATTTAAAGAAGCTTACAAGTCTCTTGTTCCGCGCTATTAATCTACTCTGTTAAAAGTGTGGCAACACACAACTGCTTCACCTGAAGCTACTCAACCATCTCAGGTGAATTCCCAAGTAAAATCCCCAAAAACATTAGAGAAGCTATGGAACATCCAGACTGGAATGCTGCTGTTAGTGAAGAGATTGTCAAGATTCACACCCTTCATACTTGGTCGCTGGTTCCTGCAACTTCAGATATGAATCTTCTCACTAGTGGTTGAGTTTACAGTGAGAAGCTTAACCTGGACGGTACAATTAAGAAGAGGAGAGTTCGTTTAGTAGCAAGAGGTTGTGGCCAAGAAGAAGGTCTGAACTACCTTGAGATGTTCAGTCCGGTTGTTCGTACTGCTATAATTCGACTTTTTCTTACTATAGCTACTGCAAAGGGATGGCCAGTAAAACAACTTGATGTTGCTAGTGCGTTTCTACATGGGGAGCTTCAGGAACCAGTGTGCATGTACCAACCAGAAGGTTTTGTGGATCCAAACAAACCTGATCATGTCTGTCGATTGACCAAGGCTTTGTATGGGGTCAAGCAAGCGCCACGAGCATGGTTTGATACCTTCAGTCAGTTCCTAACTGAATTTGGATTCTGTTGCAGTAAGGCTGACCCCTCCTTGTTCACCTATCATCACAATAAAAAGACCGTGGTGCTTCTGTTATACGTCGATGATATTTTACTTATGGGAAATGACACTACACTGTTGGATGTTCTGCTATTGGCTCTCAACAAACGGTTTGATATGAAAGATCTTGGTGCTCCTAGCTGTTTCTTGAGAATACAGATCACGTCCTACTCGGATGGTCTCTTCCTCCATCAGACAGACTATGCAACTGATACACTTCATCAGACTTCTATGAGTGACTGTAACCGCGTTGCTACTCCTCTTCCCTTGAGACCAGAATATGAAAACTCTGAGCTATTCTTGGAACCTACGTATTTCCGAAGTGTGGCTGGTAAACTGCAGTATCTCACGATAACCAGACCAGATATTCAGTATGCAGTTAACTTCGTGTGTCAACGAATGCATTCTCCAACAAATGCAGATTATGGCTTCCTCAAAAGAATCTTGTGTTATGTCAAAGGTACGTTGAATTTGGGATTGCATATTCGTAAAGACTTGGGTTTGCAGCTATCTGCTTACCGTGATAGTGACTGGGCTGGGTGTAAGAGACTAGGCGATCAACTACCAGGTTCTGTACTCTTCTTGGACCAAATCTCATTTCTTGGTCTGCTAAGAGACAGCCAACTGTATCACGATCATCCACCGAAGCTGAGTACCGTGCTCTTGGGGCTACAGGACAGGATATCACCTGGACTTCATTTTTACTTCGTGATATTGGTTTATCTCAGCCTCAGTCAACGCTTCTCCTCTGTGATAATCTGTCTGCGGTGTACTTGAGCACCCACCCTGCAATGCATCAACGATCCAAACACTTTGATACACTACATTCGGGCACAGGTCGCGTTGGGACTGATTGAAACAAGACATATCTCTGCTACTCTTCAAATTATAGATATCTTTACCAAGTCTTTATCTCGAAAGGCGTTTGAAGATCTTCGATTCAAACTTGGTGTTGGTATTGCCCCCACCACAAGTTTGAGGGGGAATGTAGGAGACACAACCCATATCAAGTCTGAAGCCCATTTCACAACAGAAGCAATGAAGCCCAAAAGAACATATGCTCAAGCTGTACGATACTCACAACGGTCTGAAACAAGAGACAAAATAGAGGAGGTAGCTGTGTGTACGATAAAGCAAGGCACGCTCCTCCCAGGCCGTTTTGAGATACTCTTGTCATTGTGTGAGGTGGAAAGTTGAAGATTACATCTGTGTCGATAAGGTTCAAAAGAAATCTAGATTGTTCTATGGACATATATATATATATATATATATCTTGTAATGCCTTCATGTAAAGACTTAGTTTTTTCATAATAAAATACAAAAGTTTCAATCTTTATCAGGTATCACTAGGGTTCATATGGAAGAAGATGATGGCAAGTTACTCCATTCAGACACTGGAGATTACTCTCAAGCATGAAACTTTTGAAACAAGTTTCAGTTATGGTTTGTGTTTAGGATGCTATTGTACCTAGAAGGGTTTAAGTAGAACATCTTAAAGGGAATCTTTGTCCCAGCATAAAATTGTGAAGACTGAGATGACCAGAATTTAGAAAAGTTGTGTACTATGTGTTACAATATAAGCAATGATCAAGCAAAGACGCTGATGCAAACATATTCTTAGCTTTAGGTTTTAGGGGGTTTAAGTAGAACCTGCAAAGATGTTTGTTATACTTACGTTTGGTTATTATGTGGTGCAGGTAGATCTGAATAGAGCAGAATACGCTAGTGAGATGCAACAGATTGGGAGGTATTTGGGAGTGAGTAATGGGAATATGAAACAAGTCTTTCTTTGCTGTGATGTCAATATCTTTATCCGTCCAATTGGACAAGCTGATTTTGGCGTTAACAAGTCTCATCCACTGCATGTCTGCATCGATGCACTGCTTGTTCATTTTTATCTGGTTAGAGTTTTACAGATGGAAATAAAGAATTTGAATACGTTTTCAGCTATGAGCAGGGCAATTGACTACCAGATTGTAACCGAGACTCGTCTTTGGGAAGAAGGACTCATGTACTATAAGCTACGCTGAAATACATGTATTTATGTTTTCTTTGATCCAATACATTTCAGTGCTATTCCACAAAATGTGCTCATAAAGGAGTTCTCAAGCTCAGCTGGCGAGATAGTTTAAAAGCGGGACCTGCCTAACGGCTTTGATCTTCTTTTTCATCCCGAAGAGTAACAGAAACAGAGGAGAAGAAAGCTAGACTAAGAGTAGAGAGATCTTGTGGAGCGATCACAGCTCTTGAGGTCGTCACGCTTTCTTCACATCACGGCTGCGGATCCTCGTCTTCATCGGAGGATTCAGAGACTGACAGAGAGCTGTCCTCGTCGCAGTCGATGTGGTAATCTTCTCCGGTATACGACTTATACATGCTCATGTAGTATCTGTATAGGAAACCAAATAAATATCAGTGAGATATCGTTCGCTATTGTATCATATTGATCTATAGTGAATGCTTGAGAGTACCGTCTATCCCCAGTCAGTGGGAAACGAAGACTGGGTAAACAATTCTTGTGTGTTCTTATTTGCGTTTGATTCATGAAGCAACCTAATCGATCTAGCTAAATCAGATCAAGAACGACTTGATCTAATCGGATAATTGAATCTCTGTTCTCAACAAGTGGTATCAGAGCCAGGTTCGAGGCGGCTCTGAGATTTTGGATCTGATATGTGGGGTTCTTGTGATTGGTTTGCTGCGTGTGTGTGGTTGTGGTTTGTGAATTGCAGATCGTAATGGAGTCAGTTCGTGCAAGATTTGAGATGGAAAAGTTTGATGGATCGGGGGACTTGGGGATGTGGAAGTTCAAGATGCTTATGCAACTTGAGCTTCAAGGACTTGGTAGTATTCTGAGTGAGGAGGTCCTGAAGGATACTAAGGAGGATAAGGACGTTGATGATTCAAGCTCTAAGACTGATGAAGCTGATAAGAAGCCAGATCCCCTTGCTAAAGAGAAAGATACTCGAGCAAGGAATCTGATCTGTGCAAGCTTGACAAACATGGTCTTCAGGAAGGTCATGAAAGAGACAACCGCGTTAGGAATGTGGAGAGCTCTAGAGGGTGATTATCAGACTAAGACTCTACCAAATCGGATTTATCTCAAGCAGAGTTTTGCGAGTTATAAGATGTTGGAGAGCAAGAGTATTGAGGAAAATCTAGATTCTTTTCTAAAGCTGGTTGATGATCTTGCGAGTTTGACATTCATGTGTCAGATGAGGATCAAGCAATTCAGATTCTCACGAGCTTGCCTCCTTAGTATTACTCTCTAGTTCATACGTTGAAGTATGGTAATGGGAAGGAGACCTTGACTGTAAAGGAGGTTACAACGTCTGCTTATGCTAAAGAGGCAGAACTGAAAGAGAAAGGCTTGACTGGGAAGTCAAGGTCAAACTCAGAAGGACTTACAGTGTCCATAGGCAGGAGTGAGAAGCGTGGTGGATGAAATGGAAAAGGGAGGTCTAAGAGTACTAATCATCGGTCTAAGTCAAGACCTAAGGGTGCATCTAAGCCTAAGGAGTGCTGTAGTTGTGGAAAGGAGGGGCATTTCAAGCGTGACTGTCCTAACAGAAAGGACAAAGGCTATGAAGCTGCTAATGTTGCTCAAGACAAGGAGCATCCAATGATTCTCACAGCAAGCGTTCAAGAGACAAAAGATGAGTGGGTGTTAGACTCTGGGTGCTCGTTTCACATCACGCCTAATAAGAGTGTTCTGTTTGATCTTGAGGAGTTAAATGGAGGTAGTCTTCATGGGAAATAACACAACCAGTGAAGTAAAAGGAATTGGAAAGATCAAGATAGTGAATCCTGATCAGTCTACAGTCATTCTAACTGATGTGAGATACATGCCAACGATGAGTAGAAATCTCATCTCGTATGGTCAGTTAGAGAGGGGTGGGTGCAGCTACGAGGGAAGTGACTACAAAGTAACGCTCTTTAAGGATAGAAAGAGAGTTCTGTCAGGGAGTTATAAGAATGGTTTGTATTATCTTCAAGGCGTGGTGGTTAGTGGCCAAGCTTCAGTGGCTAGAGCTGAGGTGGATATGACTAACATATGGCATTCATGTCTTGGCCATATGAGTTTGAAGAATATGAACCTATTGGTTAAGAAAGGTTATCTTGATACGAAGGAGGTTCACACGTTGAGTTTCTGTGAAGAGTGCGTGTTTGGAAAGGCTCATCGACAGCCATTTCTTACAGCTAAGAAGAGTTCAGAGTCCATTCTTGATTATATTCACTCAGATCTTTGGGGTTCACCGCAGAATGAAGAAAGTCTATCTGGTTGTAGATATTTTCTAACTATGATAGATGACCATTCGAAGAAGATATGGATCAGGTTTCTGCGAACCAAAGATGAAGTGTATGCTAATATGGTTGAGTGGAAGTCTCTAGTTGAGAATCAGACAAGCAAGAAGATCAAGTGCTTACGCACTGATAATGGTTTGGAATTCTGCAATACGCTTATGGATAAGTTGTGTAAGGATTCAGGAATTAAGAGACACAAGACGTGTTCCTATACACCGCAACAGAACAGAGTTGCAGAGAGAATGAATCGTACGATTGCAGATAAGATCATGTGTATGCTTGCTGAATCATGATTAGAGAAGAAGTTCTGGGCTGAAGCTGCTTCGACAGCAGTCTACTTGATCAACATAACACCCAGTGCAACTATTGAGTTTAAGATTCCTGATGAGGTGTGGTCTGGGAAGCAAGTAGTGTATGGTCATCTTAAGAGGTTTGGTTGTGTGGCTTATGTTCACACGGTTCAAGACAAGATGAGTCCAAGAGCTGTAAAGGGCATCTTTGTTGGTTATCTGCAAGGAACTAAGGGATATCGTGTGTGGCTTCCAGATGAGGGTAAACGACAGTTAGTCGTAATGTTGTGTTTAACGAAGAGAAGCTCTATGAGAAATCAAAAGAGGAGAAGCTGAAGGGAAAGAAGAAGGTCACTTTCAGTCCTGATTTGGTTCGAGGACCTTCAAGTAATGGTGAAGGTGGAGCTTCTTCCTCGTCATCATCTGAAGATGAGTCTGATTCTCGAAAGAAGTCAGAGGTTCAAGAAGGTTCATCATCCACAGAGAATGAGAACTTAGATGACTATCTTCTGGCAAGAGACAGAGTCAGAAGAACTACCAAGCTTCCAGCAATCTTTGAGAGTGGTGATTATGTGGCTTATGCTCTGAGTTGTGCAGAGGATGTTCAAGTTGCTGAACCTAAGTCGTATGCAGAAGCTAGAGCGAGTAAAGATTGGGATAAGTGGAATGCGTCTATCGGAGATGAGAAGAGTTCTCTAGATGAGAATCATACTTGGGATATAGTTGATCGTCCTAAGAGACAGAGGATTGATCGGCCATGATTTTGACCCACTTTTAGTCATGGTTTATAGGTGCTTTTACATATAATTACTATGAAATAGAGTCTATTTAGAGTATTTTCAGGTTAAGGTATGACTTGGAGTAAAATGGTGATTTTGGTGTCTTTTGGAGCCTTTAAGTGCAGAATCGCGCAG
>OVBX01004804.1:0-13990 GCA_900406325.1 Erucastrum elatum
TTAAAACCGAGGAGTTTCGAGAGATGTCGTTCCCTGTTGAAGCTGAGGATTGTTCTCATAGGTTTAGAAACTTTACTGTCGGGGATCTCAATGGGAGTCTCAGTGTGATCTACAGTTGCGACGAGGATCATGATGATATTTGGGTAATGAATGAGTATGGTGTAGCAAGTTCATGGAGAAGAATCCGGATCAGCTTGTTGTACAAGGGAATGAAACCGCTGTGTTCAACTGAGAACAATGAAGAGGTTCTTATGGATGTTGATGGAAACGCGGTGTTGTACAATTTTAAGACTAATGCATTGAGAAATCTGGGAAAGCTGGGACTTTACAAGTTCAAGGTCGATACATACGTGGAGAGTCTCATATCGCCGAACTTGTATGGTGTTGAGAACTGAAGAAATACTCTGTTCATTTACAATTTTTTTGAAAAAATATTTGATCTCTATGTTATTTCTAGGACTGGGCGTTCCGCTTCATATCTTTACGGGTTTGGATCGGACCTATGTCTCATTTCTAAGTTACATCTATGATCAAACCATAGCATGTTTGTGCTCTGAAACATCTGTCCCATGAAGACATAATTAGTGAGAACAGACAAAAACTTCAATGATGACAGTTCATTACATCCTTTGTCGCACAATCTTGAAAATATAAAAAAAAAAAAAAAAAAAAAAAAAATTTTAAAAAAAAAAAAANGGAGCAAAGTAAATAACATAAACTGTTTATGCTCGGTTTCATTAATTAACCGGGAGTAATGCACGGTTTGACAATTTAACCGGGAAATTGGTAATTTAAACCGCTTTAGAAAACCGGTAAATTTATAGTTTCCTGGCGAAACTAAAGAAAGTTTCGGGTCAATGGTCACAAGCAAAACGCCAAAAACAATGTATAAGAAACTTATCCATTTCCTCGGCGACGCTCTAACGGAGACGACGAAGAAGAATGAACGGCCGAGGAGAGAAGAAGACACCACGGAGAAAGCCTCACCGCAATCTTCCGAGCTACCTCCAGAGATCATCAGAGAGATCCTCATCCGATTACCAGCGAAATCAATCGGGAGATTCAGGTGCGTCTCAAAGCTCTTCTGCTCCCTCTCATCGGATCCAAATTTCGCAAAGATCCACATAGATCTAACCATCCGAAACGACACCGTTCACCACAAACTCATCGTCTCATCGCATAATCTCTACGCATTAGACATTGATTCAATCGGATGCGACAGGATTAGAGATTTGGCAGCTAAGGAGCTTGACTATCCGCTCAAAGAAGATCCGATTAAATTCGACGAGATGATTAAGTGCCACGTGGGAGAGAATCTGCTTAGACTCAATCCCGAACGGTATAGAAGAAACTGGGTTGAGATCATCGGATCTTCCCACGGTTTAGTTTGTATATCTCCGTGCGAAGGAGCTGTGTTCTTGTATAATCCAACCACAGGAGAATCAAAGAGATTGCCTGAGATGATAACCGGAGAAGAGTTCCAAACTCATGGATTTGGATTCCATGATGATTACAAAGTAGTGAAGCTTGTTGCTGATGGTGAGAATGTTCTTAACGCTAGTGTTTATTCGTTGAAGGAGGACACGTGGAGGTGGATCCGTGATTTGAGTTATGAGCACAAGGATTGTTTCAGTTCCGGTGTGACTCTCGACGGTGCGGTTCACTGGGTGTTTACTAACGATAACCAGAGAGTGGTTTTAGCGTTTGATGTTGAAACGGAGGAGTTTCGAGAGATGTTGTTGCCTGGTGAAGAAGCTGAGGATTGTGCTCATAGTTATAGAAACTTTGTTGTCGGGGTTCTAAACGGGCGTCTATGTGTGGTGAATAGTTGCTACGAGGTGCATGATGATGTTTGGGTGATGAATGAGTACGGTGTAGAGAGTTCGTGGAGTAGAATCAGAATCAGTTTGTTGTACAGGTCGATGAAGCCGTTGTGTTCGAGTAAGAACGGTGAGGAGGTTCTTCTGGAGCTTGATGGAGACATGGTGTTGTACAATTTCGAGACTGATGCGTCGAGGTATTTGGGGATTCGCGGTGTAAAGCTCAGTGATGGGTTCGAGGCTGATGCTTACGTGGAGAGTCTCGTATCGCCTAATTCGTATGGTTTTGTGAACTGAAGAAATACTTTGGGTAATTTACAAGTTAAAGAAAGTTGTATATTCTCTATGTTATATTTATGAACAAAACCAGATCTAAAAAGCAAAGGAATGTCTGTGCATTGGAACATGATTAGGGAGAACAGTAAAGAAGTTAATGATGATAATACAATACTACTTCGCTCTAAAATTGTCTGAATCTTTCAAAAACCTTTTTAAGTTATGATCATTAGATGATGTTTCTGCAAACGTCTCTTACGAGATAAGTCTGTTTTGCATAATATCACAAGAAGGACGCTGTGTTTATAATACCTTCAAGTTCAGAGTTTGATTCAAACCTACTAATGAAAAGCTAAGTAAGTCCCTTAGAACTAAATCGACAATTCCCTAAGAACGGCTAGTAGAATACCACAAAAGAAGACACCAGATAAGAGGACTTGGCTGGCAACTGGCATAATTGATTCCCATGTGAATCTATAAGGTGAAAGGTCGAAAATAGAGACAATAACTCATGGCTCATTATTCAACAGCGGAGATTAGCATTCCCAAACTCACTCGTATCAAAGACTGAAGTGTTCATCATTTCATAATCGTACAACGGAGCTATGTTGTTTTTAACCATACAAAACTGAAGCAAACAAGTTGTTTCTCTTTTTGTGGGATATCTCCTTTAGGAAATGAATTTAACATGCAAATGCATATTTTAATATCTCTCTTCCCTTTGTTAGATTTTCAAATCGATTCTTTGTTTGTCCACTATTTATATAGTTTTGTTTGAAACTAGGGAAATTCATTTTCCTTTGTTTGAATAGGAATCGACTTTTTGTTTGGATAAAAGGTTTCCATAATAGTAATTAAATTTTGATTTACAAAACACCTAAACCATAACATCCCAAATGGCCACCAAATGGCCCTGGTCAAGGGGCTTAACCGGAAACAAATTGTTTCACAAACCAGTCTGAATCAGAAGCTGAAAACTAACTTCGGAACATTGCTATTCGATGCACCGCCACATCTTCGCCGGCTACAAACCTCCCATTCAACCTACAAAGACTTAACCAAACACCAGAAAGGGAAACTGTATAAGACCGTTGGTTCGGACTTGAACAACTACGTGGAGAGAAGAAAGATCCCACATAAATCATGCACAGCGGAGCTAAACGTGGAGAGTCCACCAGATGCATGGAGAAAAACTTCGAAACTATAAATCTTGTATATGTTCAACCGTGATCAGACACTGTTACTGTTAGGGCTCCAACAAAAACATCTTCAGCGAAATGCCACGCCAAATTTTAATTTAAAATTAAATTCCTTAATTATTAGGGTTAATTCGCTAGAACATATTAACAAATAAAATACAAGTATAAGTTAGATACATAGTCAATGGTTTATGATTAGGTAGAGTAACACAATGTATGATTTGTTTCATAATTCATTGATTAACAAGAACACAAACTTCTCGTCTTCAATCGTAAACACGTAGTTAACCAATATTCTCTAGAAGCAAATTTTCTTTAAAATAAACACGTAGACTACGTGTTCAGGAAATCACACAATTCCATGCTCCCTATCACACATCTCTCACAGCTCACCTAACACTTGCTTACCATCTGACCTAGTTAACTTATATATAGATCATAAAATTATTTAAATCGTGCATATCCCTTAAGCATACACAACTCTACATTTCATAGTTTCAAATTAAAATGAAAGTTATCTTCATCATCCTCGTTCAACTCGTTTGTGCCGCATTGGCTAGACGTATTACTCGCAAAAAAAAAATTCAAAAGATAAAAGCGAGGAAACAATCACCCACGTCATCACTCCTAAGGCTACAATCTGCNAGGTGTAAAGCTCAGTGATGGGTTCGAGGCTGATGCTTACGTGGAGAGTCTCATATCGCCTAACTCGTATGGTTTTGTGAACTGAAGAAATACTTTGGGTAGTTTACAAGTTAAAGAAAGTTGTATATTCTCTATGTTATATCTATGAACAAAACCATATCCAATAAGCAGAGGAATGTATGTGCATTGTAATATGGTTAGCGAGAACAGTAAATAATTAATGATGATAATACAATACATGACACCGCCTTAGAAATGTCTTAATCTTTCAAAAGCTCTAATTTATTGAGACAGCGTATATAAGGTAACAAGAGAAGAGACAGGCTCTTGTTTAAACCCAGGGATTCAACATCTACAACCTCCACAACCACCTTTTGCGATGACTGAAGTTAGCAGAAGAGTTAAGATTTACATGGGCGGCGGCTATGAACAACGCTTCATATATATATATATATATATATATATATATATATATATATATATATATATATATATATATATATATATATATATATATATATATATATATATATATATATATATATATATATATATATATATATATATATATATATATATATANTGAAGTGTTCATCATTTCATAATCGTACAACGGAGCTATGTTGTTTTTAACCATACAAAACTGAAGCAAACAAGTTGTTTCTCTTTTTGTGGGATATCTCCTTTAGGAAATGAATTTAACATGCAAATGCATATTTTAATATCTCTCTTCCCTTTGTTAGATTTTCAAATCGATTCTTTGTTTGTCCACTATTTATATAGTTTTGTTTGAAACTAGGGAAATTCATTTTCCTTTGTTTGAATAGGAATCGACTTTTTGTTTGGATAAAAGGTTTCCATAATAGTAATTAAATTTTGATTTACAAAACACCTAAACCATAACATCCCAAATGGCCACCAAATGGCCCTGGTCAAGGGGCTTAACCGGAAACAAATTGTTTCACAAACCAGTCTGAATCAGAAGCTGAAAACTAACTTCGGAACATTGCTATTCGATGCACCGCCACATCTTCGCCGGCTACAAACCTCCCATTCAACCTACAAAGACTTAACCAAACACCAGAAAGGGAAACTGTATAAGACCGTTGGTTCGGACTTGAACAACTACGTGGAGAGAAGAAAGATCCCACATAAATCATGCACAGCGGAGCTAAACGTGGAGAGTCCACCAGATGCATGGAGAAAAACTTCGAAACTATAAATCTTGTATATGTTCAACCGTGATCAGACACTGTTACTGTTAGGGCTCCAACAAAAACATCTTCAGCGAAATGCCACGCCAAATTTTAATTTAAAATTAAATTCCTTAATTATTAGGGTTAATTCGCTAGAACATATTAACAAATAAAATACAAGTATAAGTTAGATACATAGTCAATGGTTTATGATTAGGTAGAGTAACACAATGTATGATTTGTTTCATAATTCATTGATTAACAAGAACACAAACTTCTCGTCTTCAATCGTAAACACGTAGTTAACCAATATTCTCTAGAAGCAAATTTTCTTTAAAATAAACACGTAGACTACGTGTTCAGGAAATCACACAATTCCATGCTCCCTATCACACATCTCTCACAGCTCACCTAACACTTGCTTACCATCTGACCTAGTTAACTTATATATAGATCATAAAATTATTTAAATCGTGCATATCCCTTAAGCATACACAACTCTACATTTCATAGTTTCAAATTAAAATGAAAGTTATCTTCATCATCCTCGTTCAACTCGTTTGTGCCGCATTGGCTAGACGTATTACTCGCAAAAAAAAAATTCAAAAGATAAAAGCGAGGAAACAATCACCCACGTCATCACTCCTAAGGCTACAATCTGCTGGACATCGGGTCTAGAGTTAACCTGGGTGCTCACCAAGCCTAAAACCCTCTACAATCCATCAACCTCATCCTCCTTTTCTCACAAGAGTCAGGGACTGAGAGCCAATTTTTTTGTGAGAATTAAACAAGGATAGGTTGACGGATTGTAGAGGGTTTTAGGCTTGGTTAGCAACCCAGGTTAACTCTACACCCGTATAGATGTGCAATATCACTTCCACCAATGGGTCCCTAACTGAGATGATCGCGAGAGCTGAGGTAGGATTTATTTGCAGTTCAATGTTAGTAATTTTCCTCCCATTGGTTCATATTCTCAAGTGTTTTATGGGCTTTTATAGATCTCCGAACTGTACAAGAATAGAGAAGTTGGAAGATCCACTTAGTCCAGGTAATTGGAAATAATACATTTTTGATTAAATCAAGTATATTAAACAACGAAAAATCTCTGGTCATAAAGCTTATACACCAAGTATCTTCCACAACGAAACCAGGTTTTAACTAACTCATCGTTTCTAAATAGTGTTTGCAGGTGAAATTCCATTCTAATACAACGCCGCGCGCCAAAGATGGACCAAGACACCGAGTCAAGGATTGTGACCGAGCTAGCTAGGGAATTCAACGTCAATGGAGATACCAAGACACAAGGTAAAGAGCGGAGATGATCTTTAACAAGCTAGAGTTGTCAATGATCGTGGTGAATGTTATTGTAAATTTATTTTAATATCTTCTCCATACGTTCATGTGATCTTTTATCTGCCTTTTACATCCACTGGTGTGGTGTCTATTGTTTCACAGAGATAACTCGGAGAGGGCTTTCTACAAAGAGCTTGTTAAGGTCATTGGACTTTTTGATGATGTCATTCTTGAGGTTCTTGATGCCCGTGATCCACTTGGCACGCGTTGTACCGATTCATCATCATCTGCCACCTCCACAGCCACTTACATTGCATGCGGCCTTGAACAAGTCTTATCTTAAACGCAGAGGACAACAATACCCCCCCAAGAGTCTACAACACAGTAAACATAACCTCTTTTTTTTAATCTGTAACATAGGAAGGAACATAAAATTATATTCAGAGATGAATTTGATTAATGAGGCTTGAATGCAATGAGGCAAAACACGCTTTTGACGGTTCAAATATTTTCGGTTAAATAAAGCTTGAACATAACAAATAATCAGGACAATCACCATACTTGGTTTGCATATCTCTGCCAACAAGTTTCTTCCCACCCTCATGCATATAATCTCATATGGAAGCTTATATACTTTATTTTCCACCTATCATTTTTCAGAATGGGTGGTCACCAAACTTTATTTTGTAGCTATTTTGGTGAAAGTATAAGTTATCTAATGCAACAAATGTAAATTCCGGAATGTATCTTTTAAGAAGAGAGAATTAACGTGACAGGTGAACTGGGTGGAACATGTAAAGTTGATGACGGTTCATATAAAAATGGTTAGTACTGGACCACTGGTCATGCATTTTGCTAAGCGCTGGGTAGCTTTTCTTGACCGTACTATATTTGGTGAATGTTACGGTGATAATTAACTAAGAAGAAAAGAGGAGTATGCTGAAATTGAAGGAGTAGTGTTTGTACTTTGAAACGTTGGTCCCATAAAGCTAAAATGATTAGTGCGAGTAGACAAGAACTTCAACGAAGATAACTATAATACATTGGCATTACATCCTCTATCATGTAATGGACATCAGTGTTGTGCCAGAGTCAACAGAAGGTGACACAACATCATCATCATCTGTTTATGGAAACCAAAGCAACAAGAGAAGAGACAAGTTATTGTCTGAACCCACCGATTCATAATATCATCAGCCACCTTCTGTAGTAAGTTAACAAAAGATTAAAAGAATTAGGATTTACATGAACGAGAAGCAACGAGACTCGTTAACTGCTAAAACCATAAACTGAATATCTAATGGAGGATGGATCAACAAACATTTTAGGGATGAATGTGACTATATATATGAGCTGTACTTATTTCATAAGGAGATAGAACAGATGTAGAATGAGGCAGCACTCGCTTTTGAAGATTGTTTTTGAGCTAAAAGATAGATAAAATCACAAACACAAACGGCACAAAAAGAAAAACACCCACAACTTCACAGTTCATCATTGTTATTATGAATCTCGTGGAACTTTTTGGTCTTGGAGATGGAGAGAACGCACGTCGTACTCCATGTATCTACAAAAAAAGGAAATATTTAAAGGGGACATGAACTGATTCGTAAAAGCTTACAAAAGAAAAGGATGTGTATATGATGTGCCAACAATTCAATAGACTTACTCAGATGAGTATCAGTAACTTGCTCCATTGAATCATATTCAAGTTCGTAATCAAATCCTCGTGTGCTCAAAGTTACATCATAAGGGGGCTGTGCACGATATCCTCTATTATAATGGCTAATAGAAATCTGAAATGAGGTTGAGCCTTTCGCAAATTCAGCTTTTGATGACGGCGGAAGAATCACAGTACCGCCTATGCAGTTATGATCAGTTTGTCGCGGTAAGTCCAACGTCACGTTGTTCAAGCAGTACGTGTACGTGCCGGCATCATGGTCCTCACTGAAAGAAACAAAGCCGTGTTGTGTGCCTTCAGAACCCAAAGTTCCAAATAGTGTTTCTTTTTTTACCCATATCCGCGCTAATTTCCATGGCTGTTCAAATTCGTGATCCATCACGTAGTTGGAGATTGTGACATTAGCCGAGTAAATGCCATGACTTTCATTCGTAATGTCCCACCTTATATCCACATTCGCGTCTTAACCCCGTTGTGAGAGAAACCAAAAACAATTCATTATACTGTATTGTAATTGCTTCACTACGAACTATCAGATGTAAGATTCATTTAGCTATATAGTTTAAGAATAACAATTTAACTTTACCTCTAGGAGGGAGTTTATTCGATTTGACTCGAGATTTGGGATCCCTCATCGGGCCGTGCCTTAATCTAGTCAGCCAATAATAACGATCCTTCAGCATAGATATCTTAAGATTAGTGACATTTAAAGAAGGATATTCTTTCTCCAGCGATAGACCCCATGATGAAGCCGCCACCAAAACCAAGACAAAGAGCACTTTGGCTGTCGAATATGCACTGCGCATGTTTAGACCCTATGATATATGATCTTAAGCGTGATGATATCTTGTTTAGTCTTTGTACAATAAGAAGTTCTATCTCACTTTTCTTATTAGGTTTGACGATGACAATTTCCTAATAGGATTGAGCAAAATATCCGGGATAAGCTTAAAAGTGATCTTTCAGTATAAATTTGATATCTATCGAAAAAAAATAATATTTATTAATTCTACGCTAATTCTGATGTTTTTTTAATATATTTTTCTGTGAAAATAATAAAAAGCCTTGGGGATAATATTAGCGTAACACTTCGTAGTTTATACAGCAAAGATATATATCAGTCATACTATGGTTCATAAAAAAGAATCGAAGAATGCATGTATCATATATATACATAGCACTCACAGATTATATAAAGAGAAGAAAAAAGAACCATATGGTATACTTCCAATCCGAGCCGATCCTAGAAATTTTGTGGCTGGAAGCAAAAATTAAAAAAAAATGGCTGAGATGGGAAGGATAATATTCGAACCTGAGTTACTAGTTTATACAACACACACTAGACCACAAGACTAAAGGGAATTCTTGTAATATGTGGCCGAAATTTATATATAAATTTAGCCTAGAAGCAACCGCTTCGCGTGCCCAAGGACCGGCACTAATCCAATCCAGTCGGCAAAGAGGAGAAAGTACTAAGAATACTCAAATAAATATATTAAAATATCACAAGAAAGTAAAAATAAGAAATATAATATGCGTTTTAAAGTGGATAGTATCCTAGTTGTATTCTATAGTTTCTCTTTTTATCTCGTTTATTAAATTAACTCTATATAATTTTGATTTTTTGTGTGTAAATTTTCTCTAGTGGAATTTAACATTGTTTCTATTACTTTTGAGTGGGTTAATTTCATGATCTTATTTCTTTGAAGGTGAGGTCGTGTTGAGGTGAGTATACAACTTTTCTTATAAATTATTGAGCGATTTGCATCAAAATTACAACGTAACTTAATAATTTGAGGCTATGGTAAAACAGTAAAATTTGGAGAGAGAAATGGGATAAAATTACACTATCCGGATATTTTACATCAAACAAATCAATTTTTATTCAAGATGGTTATACTCCAATTTATTCAGGTATTTCACATCTTAACTAGTTATTATATTAGTGATCGGCTAACATAAATATTTATCCAAACAATAATATTGTTATTTGTTAGTTGGATATTTCGATCAGTAGTCGATTATCATTATAAACTCAAACTCTAATAAGTTAAGTAATATATCAATTATCCGGATATCATTATTGTTAGATGGATTTTTCAGTCAATGATCGGCTAAAAGTATAATAATATTCATTAGAAGTCATAAGAACCTTCAAAGCAACCTCAATATATTTTAAAGTCTCGGAGAAAAAATGATGAAAGAATCTGCTTATTTAAAAGTTTTAGGACCAAAATCGAAGAGTCACAAATATCAGAGATCAAATATACGAAAATGCAAAATATGGAAAAGATCAGATCTCCCACAACCCGGGTAAGTTATGGATCACAAATAGATGCCAGATCTCATCCTAGTTATGCAGTTAGGCATAACGACAATGCTTATACTGGAGGAGTATCTGCCAATGCAACTCTTCCAAGCGAGATAACTCCCTCACTGAAGATGCTACGCTATTTCTCCATCTCAGAGGAACCCAGGAGTTGCTACAATATCCTTAGAATGTCTAAGGGAGAGTACACTGTGAGGATATTCTTCGGATTTCTAAAGGGTGAAGCAATTTTTGATGTATCCATTGAAGGACTCAAGTTTCCTCTCTGATGACTAGTTGGAGTACTGAAGAAGATGATCAAGTGTTTGCAGAAGGCATCCTCTTTCTCCTCAATGGTACAACTACCATCTGCTTTCACAATACTGGTCATGGGGATCTTGCGATCATCTCTCTGGAGCTTCTACAGATTGAAGATAGAGCATATGAAGATGGTCAAAGTTTGGACAAAGGAGTGGTTTTGGTACCTGTTAGGAGGTTGAATTATGGTAGTAGGAGACTACGACGGGAATATCTTGGATGGTAACATATTTTGGAGTCCAGTGTCTCTGGCTAAGAATGTGGGTTCTAGGATATCTACAAAGAATGCCATCACAAACCCCTACTCTACATATCCTGAACAGTTGTACCAATCTGCACTCGTCAGCACAACATATGAAGAATTGACTTATAAGTTTGATGTGGTGTCCGATAATTCATACTCGATTTGGCAGCACTTTGCTGAAATTAAGGGCTGAGTGACTGCGTCTTTGATATCCTATTGAATGGTTAAATAGTGTTTGAAGGTCCATACATCATCAAGATGACTGGTGCAAGATATGCAGTCCTTGTTCTCAATAGGACCGTAACTCTGACTGAAAACACCCTCACAATCATTCTGAATCTAAAACAAGGCAGTAGTGACCTTTCTTATAATTCTTTCAATGGGTAGATCCCTGAAAGCTTAAAATCGCTGTCTTCTTTGAGGATTCTATAACTTTTTACAATGTATGTTAAAACTTGTTCTTTGAGCATTTTTCAGTAGGTCAATTCCTAACAATCAAAATTCTTGTTATCTTATTGCAGGAAACTGGAAGAAAATCTTTTGCTAGAAAAAGGTGTGGCACCTGTACATGGAAGCAAACTTCTCTCTTCTCATCGAGCCATAATCATTGTTGTTAGTGTTACCCTCGCATTTATTCTGATTGTTGTGCTTGTCTGTGCAACCATGTGCTGGAGAAAACATCAAGAGATTACCTTGGACAACATTTTTCTGGTAAGCATTCTGATTTTATATTGGATATATGTTGTAGTATCATATCTAATCTCACTAATTAACTGATCTTGTGCAGCTATTGAATATTTATATTTTCTCAAGAGTTAGAGAGCTTCCTTTATGTTTTTGAACATTGGAAATCTTCACATTGGCTAAACTTGATGCGAGATTTTCCTTTATGTTTTTCAACCTTGACGTTGGAAATTATCAGATTGGTTAAACTTGATGATGGAAATTCCTTTTATGTTTCTGGACATTGGAAATTATCAGATTGGTTAAACTTATAAGATTCCATATTGACCATGTTGGTGAGATTCCATATTGCTGTGATGTTAACGTGATTAGTGTGATACAGATCACGTTTGTTTTTCACATATTTGATTTATGTGATACTGAACAACAAACTGTATACCAAATAAAATGTTTGTGCTTTCAAACATATTTCCCTCAGGCTAATGTGATTAGTGAGAGTACAAATAAGTTTGATGTCGATAATACAATAAATTATATGTCTAAATCTTTCAGAAACTTTTCTGGAAACAACATAAACACATTAACAGGAAAAGAGACGAGCTGTAATTTATTAAACCCACCAATTCATCATCATCTGCCGTCTCCAAAACCACTAAAGGTTTATCTTGACGCATAAGACATAATCTGTGCAATTAGAGTCTCCATTTTCGAGTTCTCATTCTCCTTGTAAGGGGTTATTCCAATGAGGAAGATATATACATAGAGAGATGAAAGATGTAGAGAAGATAGAAAAAGAAGAAGAATCGAAGCCTACCTTTTATTTTATATGGTCAATTTGACCAAATTTAAGATTTAACCATTAACTAATATTTGATTAAAAATAGAAGATTAAATTAATTTATTAACTTTCTAAAGGACGTTTATAGTATACTTTGCCTTTTGTGGTTTAGTTTAATTATCAAATCATTTAAATTTTCTTTCTTCCTTAATAAGGAGTTAACAGATTTGAATTGAGATTTTTTAACATTTAATGTAAAAGAAAACAAAGACTTTCTAAAATAAACCTGATAGAGCAACTAGAAGGTTACATTAGTGAACAACAATTGTGTTTGCATTAGTTTGCCAGAAAGAAATTGTTTTGCATGATTTTAGATTCCACTCATGTGTATCCTTTTACTAGGTTTGATAAAGAGAACGGTCAATTTCTAATAGAATGAGATACTAGATAATTTGAATTAATAAAGAATGAATTTAATCCTCCATTTTCGAACACTACCCTATGTGATTACACGTTAAATCCAAGAGAGGGAGAAATTAAAAAGAACACACACTTGAATAACAGAAACAGATGATGATGATGATGATGATGATACCATCTCACTACTGATCTCATGCACAACGGGTCTTTTTTGCATTAAGAGTGTGTCTTTAAGAAAAAAAACAGCTCTCTCTCTCTCTTGGTTTCGGACAACTTGTTTTGGCTTTGTTTTGCATCTCGCTCTCTTTGCTCGCACTAACCCTGCTTGGACCGTCTCCATCTCCTATATTGCACATATGTGCCAATCTTCTTGCTTCTTTTGCGTCTACTCATCTAATGAATGTTTTGATGAACGGTACAAATCATACGGAGCCCAAAGATGATCAACAATACAAGGCTTTCTCGAATCTAATCTCAACCATGGCTTCCCTTTTCCACTCCAATGAAGTAGACTTATCGGACCAGGGTGCAACGTTCTGCATCTCCCTTCAAAGTTATCTCCTCCTAAACCATGCTGGTTCCATCTATGGTTAACCGCTTTTATATCACCCGCGAATATCAACAAAAAGGGAGGTAATGAACCCAAATGGTATATCCTCTTCTGCTTCTGAACCGTCATCCACTCTTCAACCTTTTGTGTATACAACCCTTTCCTCCATTTATTAACGTCCACGACCATCACACCCGTGTTGAAATAGCACGGTCGTTTTCCTTCAAGAACCTTGACTAGCACCGGGTCCGACCAGAATGCTTTAGTGAAATAGTGTGTGAAGTTTGCGTGGCAGTACTCGGGAGCAGCCACGACTTTACCTTCCATGTCTACGTGCCATAGCTTCTCTATGTCATCTACCACAACGAGGTCAGAGTCTAGGTATATGATCCGGTCGACGCTTGGAGGAACGATATCCGCGAGGTAGATCCTTGCGTAGTTTAGAGGCTGGTCTAGAGCTTCCCTGATGGATTTGGAGATTTTGCTGCGGACTAGGTTTGGATCAAACTGATAAATCTTGAAGTTTAGGTAAGGAAAGGTTGATTTGATGCTGGAGAAGAGGTCGTTTTCGAAATGAG
>OVBX01004805.1:0-13988 GCA_900406325.1 Erucastrum elatum
ACTTATTTAATTTAACAATTTCAACACTTATCCGCGCGTAGCGCGGAGATCGGATCTAGTAACAGTTAATAATCACAAGAGGACAAATGTCTTTCCTCCAGATTCGGGCTTATATGTTTTTCTTATTAAATGTGATAAATAATCAACTTAGTATTTATGTATACATATCTTGCAGATTTCTTGCAGATAATACATCAATTTAGTACAATTTCAGATAATACATTATCTTGCAGATTTCATTCCAAAATTAGATAAGAAATTAACTAAATCAAAAGTTATTCTTGGGTTCACCAACCAATATAATTTAGTTATTTCAAATTTGATATCTTTTAAAAAAAGAAACAAAATATTACCAAATTATATTACGTTTTTAAAAATAAAAAGAAGTAATAAATAAAAATAATACTAATTGCAAAAAAATATTTTTTCAAAAAAAAAAAATTAACTCCACAAAAAACACTAAAGTCTAAATGTTAAACTCTCCTTTAGTAAATCCTTGGATAAATTCTAAAACTTTGATTTTTGAAAAAAAACTATTTATAACACAATCAACAAAACACTACATCCTAAGTCCTAATACTAGATCATAAACCCTTGGATAAAAATCTGAAATCTCTGGATAAATCTTAAACTTTAAAATTTAAGATTTATCCAAAAGCTTAAGATTTAATGTTTGTTGGCAGCGTTAAAAATATATTTTGAAAATAAATTCTTTTTAGATTAAAAAGTCTTGTTTTTTATGGTATAACTTTTATTTATTTTTTATTTTGAAAGTATAATATAATTCAATAATATTTTATTCCTTTTTCAAAAGATACTAAATCTTAAATGGCACAATCTTATTGGTTGGTGAACCCAAGAATAACTCTAAATCAATACCATTTTCATCCTATAAAATGGTTCCCACAACACTGATCAGAAACCATTATTTTCTCAACATCTAAAACAGTGTGAAAAAGATGTCAATGAAGTTTGCTCTTGTTATTTTCTTAGTTGCTGTATCCAGTAAGTTTCTTATTTCATATGTAAGATAAACGTTTTGTTTCAAAATAAATGTTTTACAACGGAAATATTTTATTTATAACAACAACAATAGTACTGTTTTGGTTTTGTAGTGGTGAGTATTGAGGCAACACGGTTATTAACAGAAGAAGCTCTTGAAACTGTTTTGCATGGTGAATCTTTGCCGCGTGGTGAGAAAGAAATCTATTCTGGGGTTCCATGCTTCTTTAAAGGGTGTAATGTGGAATGTAGTGACACTCCGCCGTATAAATGTATTTGTCTGTGCGTACCACCGTATTAGTTTGATGTCAAAGAAAAAGATGTTCTTGTGTGTGCGAAAAAATTTAATCCTTTTTAATCGAATCTTCAAATAATAATGTGTTTTCCAAATTTAAGCAAAAAAATAAAAATAAAAAATAACAAGGGCTAATTTGTGCAGTAGTCAATTTTGAGAGTAGAATTAAGAATATGACTGATGTTGACATTATTAGTTCTCCTATCATTTTTTCATTTTCTTCCGGCTTTCTCATTTTTTTTTTATGGTTGATGGTGATAACATCTGTCATTTAAATAAAAAATGAATTAAAAAGCATTGTTAGAGTGGTGGTGATTATCAGATCCACGATAATAGTGGTTATAATAGTATTAAACAAATACAATGGAACATATTAAATGACATAGTTTATATTAATACTATTACAAATAGTTTAGATATATTATACTTAACACAATCAATCTAAACTTTTCATAAACTAAAACTATAACACTAATTACTAAACCCTATAAGAAAATATAAACCATAATTCAAATATCAAAATATACAAATGATACCCTATATGAAATATTATTAAAACAGAATAGTAACAAACAAATAACATATTACACATTGTTCAAATTTTAAAAGTCTTATAATTATAGGAAATGAATTAATGCTTACCCCACTATATATCAACCCTAACCTTCCATAACTAAACCTAAAACACTAATCACTAAACCCTAAAAGGAAATATAAACCCTAACCCAAATATAAAAATAAAAACCTTACACCATATCAACCCAAACCTTCCATAACTAAACCTAATATACTAATCACTAAACCATAAAAGGAAATATAAACCCTAACCCAAATATAAAAATATGACATAATGCATAATATGAAAAATTATCAAAATAGAATAGTAAAAAACAAAATAAAATAGTACATATTGTTTAATTTTGAAATGTTTAATTATGATTGCAAGGAATAGGATAATTTTTACCCAACATCAAACTTTACATAAACTAAATTCATAACACTAATCACTAAATTTTATCTTAAATAGAAATCTTAACTCAAATATAATATGCACATAATACATAATATAAAACATTTTTAAAATAGAATAGTAACAATAAAACTATACGAAATAACATAGTACATATTGTTCAAATAATATAGTACAACTAATGACTTACATTACATATGAGTGGTGGTGGTTATGGTAGAGAAGATGGCTACTGATATTAAGGAGATGAAGGTTGTTTTGAAAGATGCAATGGCAAAAATATGAAAGTGAAGATTATAAATTTGATTAGTACTTAAAAGTTACAATATCTACTGGTGATGGTAGATAAAGACCAAATTAATTGAAATCGTTATTTTTACAGAAAGTGACGGTGGATTGGAAAAAAAATAGTAATAGTGGTAAGTAACTGAAGACAAAGAAGTTTAAACACTTAGTAACCGGTAAGTATGGGTAATACTGTATATATTGTAATAATAGTGGAGATAAACTTTTTTTTGGTTAGATACCTAATTATGTGTTATTTCATTGCTACTCAGCCCAATTTCTCAAAATAACAATGGGTTCTAATGAAAAAAACTGGGCCAGTTATGTTCTATTGTGTCATTGTGTACTGATTTCCGTCCAGTTTATATAGAGTCTCCGAAATCTCAAGACCGGCTCTGATCGGGCTCTGATGATAAATGAACAAAAGTTTTCACATTCCTTCCCGGATGCTAATTTCGATATGAATATGATAGATGACACTAGGACACAAAAGTTTGTTTTCTTTAAGAAACTTAAGTAGGAACATTTAGCGAAAAAAAAAAAAAAAAACTTAAGTAGGAACCTTAAGTTGTTCACCGACAAAACAAAAATTCTCTGACACACAATCATGTTTTTGTACATCCAACAACGAGATCACGTATAATTAAAGAACATTGAAGATACTTAAAATGGTCTTCTCAGGTGATACATTATTTTAACTGCCATGTGGATTTGTAGAAACTTCAACTACTTCGTCAAGCCAACAACCAAAAAGAATAAAATAAAAACCCTACAGCCATGTATGCATGCATTTATCTCTAACGTGGGTAGAAAGAAAGAGACGATCTTTAAATGAAAGCGAGCAGCCAAATGCAAAAGTTTTGTTTGTACAGTGGATTAGTGTAACTATCATAATTTGATAAGATAATAAGAATATTTTTTAAAAACCTTAAGTAAATACATGATCTCAATGTAAATATTAATAAATAACTAGTATGCACATAGTTTATATAAAAAAACGAAAATTGAACAAAAAAAATTGGTACGGGAATCAATTTAGTCTTTATGTATATTAAAGTTCACAATTTTAAAATGTTTTGGTCTTATGCATTTTTAAATAAATTTGGAAAAAATAAATCAATTTCGTCTCTATGTATATTTATGAAATTTAAATAATACATATCTTGATGATTTTTTTTCTATAATTTGATAAGAAAGTTGACTAAATCATTACCGTTTTCATCCTATAAAAAGGCTCTCACAACACTGAACAAATACCAGTATTTTTCTCTAACATCTAAAACAATGGAGAAGAGATATCAGTGAAGTTTGCCTTTGTTATCCTCTTAGTTATTACATTCGGTAAGTTTCGTAAATCATATGTAACATAAAAGTTTGTTTTAATTAAATTTATAAATGAACATCGGCCTGAAATTGGGAATCAGATACGGTTACAAGCTTGTTTCGAACAAAAGCATCAAAGTCAATTTAGTACAGACCTAGTTTTGTCCATCCATTAAACTCGGTATGTTCTACTAATTTTTTTTCTAAATTCTTTTGTATCTGCCATTAAAGTCAAAATACGCAAGTTTTAATAAAATACTCTAGAAGATATCAAATCAAGAACACCGGTTAACTTGGTCTCAGGCCCAGTGGCTCAGGTCATTGGTGAGCAGCATAATTCAGGTTACTAATCTCTTCTCAACCTTTCACCTTTATATACCTTTAAAATTTTGGTCACTCTTTTTCATTTTCTGTACTTGTCTACAGATAGAAATTTTAAATGGGCGGGTTAGAAATGGGCGGTCTATATCCAAATTAATATGGACTGAAATAGACAGACCTATATTAGACCATAGTTAAATCTTGTTCAGATGGATGAACCCAGTTATATCATGGACAATGTTGGCTTAACCACTTGAACAATGGTCGGCCCAATAAACTTAAAAATCTAGGGTTTAGAGAAAAACTTTGTTTCCCGTCAAAACCGGAAAAACACAATTGCCTTGCCAAAATCGAAAAACATAGTTTCCTGCCAAAAACAGAAAAAACATAGTTGCCCATCAAAACCGGAAAAACGTAATTTCCCGCCAAAACCAAAAAATACAATTTACCGCCAAAACCGAAAAATGCAATTTCTGTTAAATCAAAAACTCAATTTCCCGCCAAAACTGAAACATGCAATTTCCGTCAAAACCAGAAAACACAATTTCTCGTCAAAACTAGAAAACATAATTTTCCGCCAAAACCGGAAAACCGCAATTTCCCGCAAAAACCAGAAAACGCAATTTCTCGTAAAAACCACAATTTCCTGCCAAAATTAAAAAACGTAATTTCCCGCAAAAATTAAAAAAAAAAAATCAATTTTCTGCCAAAACCGAAAAATGCAATTTCTCGAAGAAACTGCAAAAACGCAATTTTCTGCCAAAACCAAAAAACGCATATTTCTCGCAAAAATAAAAAAGAGTGATATTATATTGTTTCCATTAATTGAGCGTATAGATCTCATGGACAACCCAACAAATTATGGTCTTATTTGGTTATGGTCTCATTTGGACATGGTCCTATTTGGACTGCGACCAAAAATGTCCAGCAAAAAAATGAAGTCCACTCGGACACACCCAAATCCGCCCGGCCCGCCCAATTGACATCTCTAGCTACAGAGGTGGTCAGCTGGGAAACGGTGCAAACTACCAACTTGGAACTGGGAATCAAGATGTTCAGAAGCTACCCGGCAGAGTTGATTCACTGCATGGTTGTTTTATTAAGTCTGTCTCTGCTGCAAAGTTCCATAGTGTTGCCATTAGTTCCCATGGAGAAGTCTACACTTGGGGTTTTGGAAGAGGCGGCCGCCTTGGTCATCCTGAATTTGACATTCACAGGTATTAACTGTTGCTAATTCTTTGATATGGTGGCTTTACAAGGACTTCATTTTCTTATTTTCTGTTTTTATTTATGTCAGTGGTCAAGCTGCAGTGATCACTCCCCGGAAGGTGATAACTGGTTTAGGAACTCGCAGAGTAAAAGCAGTTGCAGCAGCGAAGAACCATACTGTTATTGCTACTGAGACCGGAGACGTGTTAACTTGGGGTTCCAATAGAGGTAAAGCATTTATTAAGATTCTTATTTTTCAGTAAATGGTATCTCTTAACTTAAGTTCTAGTCTTTTATCTTCAGAGTCTGATGTTGTTTTGTGATTGCTCATGTAGAGGGCCAGCTTGGTTATACATCTGTGGATACTCAGGCAACACCCCGCAAGGTGACTTCGTTGAAAGCCAAGATTGTGGCTGTTTCTGCAGCACACAAACATACCACCGTAGTTTCTGATTGCCGTGAAGTTTTCACTTGGGGATGCAACAAGGAAGAAACTCCAACTCAGCATCAAACTATTTTCCAAGATTGGTTGATTACTTGAAAGGAAAAGTTTTCACGTGTTTTCAAACTATTTCATCTGCAAAATACCACACTCTCGTGTTGCGAGATGACGGAGAGGTAGCGTTTCTGACTACTTGATGTTTAAGTTAATCGTTTGAAGTTCATTGAATGTAAATGATCTTTTGGATCAAACTGGATACAAAAATTATGTTTCTTTAGTATTTCTTTCTTTCTTGTGTGAACAGGTGTACACCTGGGGTCATCGGCTGGTGACTCCGAGACGTGTTGTTGTTTCCCGGAATCTAAAGAAAGCTGGGAACACACTTTTGAATTTTTATCGAAGAAGACATCTTCGTGTGACTGCAATAGCTGCACGAATGGTGCACAGCATGGCTCTAGCAGAAGATGGTGCAGTGTTCTATTTGGTCTCTTCTGACTCCAACCTCAAAGGCCAACAGGTTTGGTATCAACCTTGTCTTCTAATTCCATAAAATTAAATAATTTAATGTGTATTAATCCAAAAATATTCCTCTGCAGTTGCATAGTTTTCAAGGGAAAACAGTTGTAAATATTGGGCATCTGCTGCTACTAGTACAGGTGAAGTTTACATGTGGGATGGAAAGACAGGTAAAGATGTGCCACCGTCTCTTTCTCGCATCCACAACTTGAACAGAGCAACCACAGTTGCTGTTGGCGAAACACATCTTATGGTTGTGGCTTCTCTGTATCACCCTGCCTATGCTCCTGCTGCGCTTAGCAAGTATCTGACTGTCCAAGCGGATGAAACTAGGAGAGAACAACATGAAGAACTGGACGAGGGTTTTATGTTTGATGATGTGGAATCTGTTAGCGTGTTACCATCCGCGCAACATGATAATCCCAAGGAGCGGACTGCACACAAAATGCTATTTTAGATGACCTCAAGAAGGTTGTAGCGGAGTGTATAGTAGAGCCTCGAAATGCTAACTGCTTGAAGTTGCAGATTCACTTGGAGCAGATGACCTCAAGAAGTACTGCGTGGTTATAAACCGCAGAGAAGTTTATGTTCAGTGTTCACTTATGAAGTGTTAGTCTGATGATTACTTTACACCGTGTTATTCCTGCAGGACCTTGTAATCCGAAGGTAGTCAGGAACCAGAACTGACTGAGTGATGACTGAATGAGACATCATACCTTTCTCAACAGGTCTCATTCTCAAAAGTGTTGTAGTTTTAGTTGTACTTGTGTACAGATGCTGTCTCGACTGTACATTGGGGTTCTCCTAAAGTCGTCAGCTATTTCTTTCTTTCTTTTTCTCTTAAGTTGTTAGCTGTGAGAGTGATGCTCATTCTCATGTACATCACTGGTGTACCTGAAGCTGTTTATTAGTCTTCACAAACAATTTTAGATGTACTCTCGAAGTAACAGTAGAAAGCTTTGATAAATCATTCTTTAACATAAGTGTTGTATTTGGCTTCGTATGATCTATGAACAATATGTGAATTAAGGTTACCTTGTGTAGCAAGAAAGGTGTGAGAGCAGATACAGATATTGTTTGTGTTTGATTTAATTCTTGTTTCATGTTAAAATACAGTACCACAAAAAGAGTGTGACTAAAAATATTTAAGTAGTGATGTCTGATGTGTCATCAACAAGATTTGCAAGAAAAAAATTGCTGTAAAAAAAGACACTACAAAAAATATCAAATGAGATCTCAACCATTGACCCTAGCCTTACGTTTCTAACAATCTCATTTTGGGCTCTGCTTATATGCTTCTCTGTTGTTCTCTTTAGATTATCTTTTCTTATTAATTGTTTAGGATTAACAAAGGAGCATAAAAGAAAAGAGAATCAAGAGAGATCTGGGTTTATATGATAAAACCAGGTTTGTTTTTCTTCTAATAATTCTAATTGTGGCCATTTCTTGAACTTTATCTGGAATATGGGTTGATTGTTCAACAAGTTTCTTTCTCCTGTCTTATAGATCTCTAGCCGAAGTTCTCCGACAATGAACGACCTCTTAAAGGTTTGTCTTATATATTCCTTCGCTTTGGACATTACTTGATAACCATGATCTTGTTTCCTTGTAAATTATGTGTCTTTGTTACAAGAAACGCTTACGAGCAGATTAATTAATCAAACAAAAGTGAAAGATCTTTTGATGTCACCTCTAACTTCTTTCTAGGGAATAAAAACTCGTTGAGTTTATTACTTGTGCTACAAGATTTGTATGTTACAACATCTATTTAGAGGTATTTTTCCCAATATATGTGAGAAAGTGCTTTCAAATTGGACAGGGTTCTTCAGAGTTCTCGAGAGATCGATCTAATAGAAGCGATATTGAGTCAGGACATGGCCCAGGTAACTCTGGAGATCTCGGCCTCGCTGGTTTCTTCAATAAGGTAAGGTTTTCATTCCTCTGTAACTCCTCTCAGTCTGTCTAATGTGTATATATGCATTGAGATCATGTCACCTGTTTAGGTTCAAGAAATCGAAAAGCAATATGAGAAGCTTGAGAAGCATCTCAAGAAGCTTCAGGGGGCACATGAGGAGACTAAAGCCGTCACTAAGGCTCCAGCAATGAAATGTAATCCAAAACCCGTTCGAGTTCTTAGACTTACAAATAAAGTTCTTGATTCAAGATGAAATGCAATTTGGTTTCTTTTTGTTTTTGTTTTGTAGCAATCAAACAGAGGATGGAGAGAGATGTGGATGAAGTGGGAAGAATCTCTCGTTTCATCAAAGGAAAGATCGAAGAGTTGGATCGTGAGGTTAGGCTAACATTGCATTTCTTTCTGTGACCTGTTCGTCTTTGTCTAAGACCAGACTTTGATTTGCACAGAATCTGGAGAACCGGAGTAAACCGGGTTGTGGGAAAGGAACTGGAGTAGACAGAACCAGAACAGCTACAACTATGTGAGTTTTGCTTCCTTTATCTATTGCTACCCTTCAAGATTCTCTCTCTATATATATATATTCTAACGAGTTTCTATCTACAGCGCGGTAAAGAAGAAGTTCAAGGACAAGATATCTGAATTCCAAGTAAGCAGGTTCTTCAAATTATCAAAAGCATTAGCTCTCTTAAGAATGAAAGTTGTCATAAGTTTTTAATTTGTTTTGCTTCAGACTCTAAGACAAAACATTCACCAAGAATACAGAGAAGTTGTAGAGAGGCGTGTGTTTACAGGTTTTAAATTGAGAATCTTATCTAAAGACTCAACTGTTTTATTAAAGATCTTCTGATAGATGATTCATTTTTTCTGTTGTGTTGATTCCTAACAATGGTAGTGACTGGCCAACAAGCTGATGAAGAGGCAAGAACTTGTAGTTTTTCTCAACTTTAGTCTACTAATTTGTTTTTTTTTTTGTAGCGGCTCATGATAATTTTTTTCTGGCTGTGTAGACGGTTGATCGATTGATTGAAACCGGAGACAGTGAGCAGATTTTCCAGAAAGCAATCCTGGAGCAAGGACGAGGTCAGGTTGGTAACATGACTACCTTGTGCAACAAGACAACAGTTACTTGTATATCAAGTTACGTTGTTTTCTGTCTCCGTGCATGCAGATAATGGACACACTAGCTGAGATTCAGGAACGCCATGACGCTGTCAGAGATTTAGAGAAGAAACTCCTTGACCTACAACAGGTAAACCTCAAATCCGATTTACTAAAAGTTCTCACAAAATATTCGAAATGATTCACCTCTTTGGTTGGTTGGTAGGTGTTTCTTGATATGGCCGTGCTGGTGGATGCACAGGGAGAGATGCTAGACAACATAGAGAATATGGTCTCGAGCGCTGTGGATCATGTTCAGTCAGGGAACAACCAACTAACAAAAGCACTAAAGAAACAGAAAAGTTCGAGGAAGTGGATGTGCATTGCCATCCTTATCCTTCTTATCATCGTCATCATTACCGTTGTCTCTGTCCTCAAACCATGGACACAGAAACATGGTGCACATGGTGCCTAAGAGTTTTCTTCTCTCTGCCCTGCTTCTGAAGCTTCTGTATACAGAGTATAAATTGCATATACATAT
Source organism: Erucastrum elatum (assembly GCA_900406325.1). Classification (NCBI taxonomy): domain Eukaryota; kingdom Viridiplantae; phylum Streptophyta; class Magnoliopsida; order Brassicales; family Brassicaceae; genus Erucastrum; species Erucastrum elatum. Next base: position 9,921 of record OVBX01004805.1, read on the forward strand.
ATTTATAATCTTATCCAACAGCATCCTTCCACTGTCACTATCAATAATGATCTATTCTTTGACTGGATCAATGAAAGAATTAACTATTCTACAACTGCAAGAGGCAGAAAATCCACAGTCCTAACGAATATGAATATTAGAGAGAAAGAAACTACTAACCAGCTCAGATTTCGGTTTACGATTCTCGGTTTAAGCTACATACCAATACCCCAATCATATCACTGATATATTGTTTTATATTTCTTTTTTTTTTGGAAATGTTTTATATTTCTTTTTGGTTCTATACAACCGATTAATCACAAAACTCGCATCCAAGCCCAATTTTTTTGGCCGGTTCGATTAGTTTGGTCCATATATATCGGGTGTTACTTAGATAAAACTACAAGAGGTGGTGGTTCAGGTATAAACCCGGTTTAGGTATATATTTGATCATGTTTCTCTGCTTCTGTTGAAACATGAAAAAAATCTTCTGGATTTTGCTGTATATAACTGCTAATAATCACAAGAGGAGAAATCTTTCTTCAAGATTTGGGCTTATATGTTTTTTCATTAAATGTGATAAATAATCAATTAGTATTTATGTATATCTACAAATTCAGAAGATAATACATTGTCCTGCAGATTTTTGTCCATAATTTGATAAGAAAATTAACTAAATCAATACCATTTTCATCCTATAAACTGGTTCCCACAACACTGATCAGGAACCATTATTTTCTCAACATCTAAACAGTGGAAAAAATATCAATGAAGTTTGCTCTTGTTATTTTCTTAGTTGTTGCATCCGGTAAGTTTCGTATTTCATATGTAGATAAAAAATTTAAAACGCAATTTTTATTTTATAACAACAACTATAATACTGTTTTGGTTTTGTAGTGGTGAGTATTGAGGCAACACGGTTATTAACCGAAGAAGCTCTTGAAACTGTTTTGCATGGTGAATCTTTGCGGCACCCGCATGGTGAGGAAAAATTCCATTTTGGTCTTCGATGCAAGAAAGGGTGTCACCAGGAATGTAATCCCGATCCTTTTATTGTAAGATGTTCTTGTGTGTGCAAAAAAATCTGATCCTTTTTAATCGAAACCTCAAATAAAAATGTGTTTTTCTAATATCAATGAAAAACTGGGCCACTTATGTTCTATCATATTATCGTCTAATGTGGCAAAGCTCTCCAACAATCATGTTTCTCTCTCTAATTCATGGATGAGCAACAATGATAATACAATCGAGAGAAATAGATTGTTCATTGTATTTGTTATGTAGTGAAAATAACTGTAAATAGTAAACCTACCCTAAGATAAATTTTTTTTTTCAAAACAGAAGAATAAAATGTGAAAAAGAAAGAATAAAACGTGGAAGAAACTCTTGAAAATGTGTTGCATGGTGAATCGTGGCTGCATGGTGTGAAACTACGAGATCCTAGTTTTTTTTTTCCAAAAAAAAAAACTGCGTGATCCTAACTGGAAGAAAGGGTATCATGTGGTACGAGGTCCTAACTAAAAAAAAAGAGTATCGGTTGCTATGTATTTCCAAACCATGTCGTAACATGTCGGATATGCAACTGATTTTTTTTAATCGAACAAATAAGAGTATATGATAAACCTATAAAAAAATGTTGGATTAAGTATATTCTTTTAGCAAAACAATGGGTACATTGTTGGATTAAGTATTTAAATGTGCCAATGTTCAATACAAAAAAAACAGTGGAATTTACACATAAATTTATATAGTTTTCAAATATTTCAGGAAGAAAGATGAAAAAAGTCTTGAACTAAGAAATACACTAATGTAGGGTTGAAATGTTAATCCTTATCTTTGGAGGATGATCACCGATTCACCGTTGGATTCTTGGAGTTACCGTTAGGCGAGTTTGTTGTGTAGTAAACTATCTTATCAATGCAAAGATACTACACAATCTGACAATCATATCAACAGATTTATTTTCTATTAAAGGCATGAATCTTTTTTGCTTTGGGTTGATCTGTAAACATTCTAATTTACAAGGAAAGATTCAAGTTGTGAAGATCGGTAAGCTTAATGAAATAACATCCGGATCCGTGGCGCCATGGTAGCGTGTCTGACTCCAGATCGGAAGGTTGCCGAGACAGTGAGCTGATCTTCTCATGGAGCAAGGACGAGGTCAGGTTGGTACTTATATTTGGGCAGGAACATGACTCTTGTGCAACAAGACAACAGTTACTTGTATCTAAAGTTAGGTTATTTTCTGGCTCCGTGCCAGATAATGGATCCACTGGCTGAAATTCAGGAACGCTATGACGCTGTCAGAGATTTAGAGAAGAAACTCCTTGACCTATCACAAGTAAAGTAAAACTCGATCCGGTTTACCAAAATTTCCCAAATGATTCACCTTTTGGGCTTGTAGGTATCTGTCGATATGGCCGTGCTGGTGGATGCACAGGGAGAGATGTTAGACAGCATAGAGAATATGGTAAACAGTCTCTTCATCACCTTTGATGAAATTCCTGAGTTTAAATTTCTTCAAAATCCTGCTTGCTCTGTTTCGACTCTAACAGGTCTCGAGCGCTGTGGATCATGTTCAATCCGGGAACAACCAACAAACAAAGGCACTAAAGAAACAGAAAAGTTCGAGGAGATGGATGTGTATTGCGATCCTTATCCTTCTTATCATCATCATCATTACTAATGATGGTGCACCATTTTTCTTATCATCATCGTCATTACCGTTGTCTCTGTTATCAAACCATGGACAAAGAAACATGGTGCTTAGGGTTCTCTTCTCTACTTATGGAGCTTCTGTATACAAGAGTATAATTAATTTGCATAGACATACATGTATCATCTTACCCAACAGCATCTTTCAACTGTCACTAACAAAATGATGTAATCTTTTGACTGGATAAATGAGTGGATTAACTATTCTACAACTGCCAGAGGCTAAACATCCCAGTCTTAATTCGAGCGGTAAGTGAATAATAAACTCTGTTGAAACTTTGCAAACTCTTCATCAGTTTCTGACTGTTCAGCTAAAAGGTCATGTTCATAATCAGGCTAATCACCATCATCATCAGTTTTACTGTTCTCCAACCCAGCTGATTTTTTCCATTCAGGGCATTCATTCTCACCTCCATATAGAAATCTGCCATCATCACTTTGTATTTGTCTGGAATCCTCGAGGGATATGTTCTGCGTGAGCATTCAGGAAGTGGATGCGAAAGAAACAATGCGGATTTCGATGGCATAGACTGCCTGATAAGCCCACTCTTACCCAAACTTGAGTTAAGATGATTCCTTACAAGAACAGTCCCGTTACTGTTAGGATGGTATATGTCCTCACGAATAATGTTGAAAAGTTCTTGAAAATCTTTCCTGTTTGAGAAAATCAGCAGATAGCCATTAATTAGCAATATGGATACTCCATGAATTAGTGAAATATAAGATCTGCGAATAAGACAAATAGATAAAGAAGATGAGCAACGGAGCAACCAACTCTAGATCAATTTCATCTTTAAGATGCACTCATTATAATAAGCTTTCTCCCCTGTCCAGTCTATATGTTCGTGAGGAGGGTCTTCCATAGATCCTCTGACCCATTACCGGGCTAATAGAAATCCAATTCTTTTTAAAAAAAATATTTTCATTTTGTTTTTGAAAGGATAATTTATATTCTTTTAAGAACAAAAATAAATACTCGTGTATTCTAAATATTTTCTTATTTAAAGCCAGTAACATTTTATAAATTATCTCTATAATATTATTTGAAAAGTCAGTTTTCTATGTGTCGCGTTCACGTTAACTCTTATGGTGGTTGTTTACAATGATGTCCTTAATGAATTGAAAATATTAAATATAATTACTATACTAAGTTTGATTTTCCTTTTTCTGAAAAATAATTTTCTGTGAATTAGTTTTCTTTTTTTTCAGATAATATATATAACTAAATTTTTTATATATTAAAAACTAATTTACAATAATAAAATATATTTATATATAATGCGATTAAAAAAAGGAAAGTTAACAAAAATATTTTAATTATTATAAATATTGATATGCGTTCATGAGCTTACAAAATTTTATAAGTTATCTTCT
>OVBX01004806.1:0-13986 GCA_900406325.1 Erucastrum elatum
GAACGGGCCTAAGAATTCGGGCCGACGAACCCCTCTAGAACCCCCATTGCGGGTGCTCTTAGGAAGCCACAATTGATTAAATAATCAATCAATCTGTTTTACGTGCATGCGACCATGAGTACCCATTGGACGAACCTATCCAACAACTTGTATGTCGCCTTACTGATGCCATATGCCGGTGGTTGATATAATTGTTCGAGTTTTACCCGTTTATAGCAATTTTTTGAGTGAAAAAGTTTGCTTAACGCGTTTGTAGATAAGTAAGTATATGGTTAAACTTATAGTATAACAAATATCCCTAAATATAAATCAATAAAGGAAGGCTTTGGGATTATATCATTCAAATCACATGTTTTGACTTAAGATTTTACTTAAATTTGATTGAATTTTGATCATTCTGACAAAATATTAAACTAGCTAGACTCATGTACGAGCACATAAACAACGTTACTCTGATCCCGCTTAGTTGATTGTTTATAATGTTTCATAGTATCACATACATAGACATCTAATATAGATAGGCAATATATTTTCTTTACTTACATAAACACTTATCAAACCTTCCATAATACATAAAATAGTTTCAGTTCCCTCTATTTTTTTTTTTTGAAAAGCTAATAAAAACACGACAAATTATTATTAATTAAGTTTAAGTATGGCATTTTACTTTATATATATTATGGAAGAAGAAAAAAATATGAAAACTGATATCAAAAGATAAGTTAAAACACCAAGAAATTATGATAACACAATCTCTAATTCAAATAATTCTCTGGATATATCCTAGATTTGGTACTCGTGAGCATTTTTGTTTGGTACTATGACATTATGCATAGAACTTTGCAGAAATAAAATAACTTAAGAGAAAAAAAAAGCTGATCTTATATTAGGTGCGTCATTGCTTGCTCCCTCCTTCAAAGTCAAGCCGACGAAAAGCAAAGAGTGTTTAACATTTCCTTGATAAGGAAGTCAAGTGGAAACGCGTTGTTCTTTCTTCACTGAACTATTGTTTTCATTTCATTCAGACTAGTATTATTGATTTTGTATCATTACAATTTTTAATTTTTCTTGACATCCTTAAAGTACAACGCATTTATTGTAATACCTAGCCGGTGTCAGAAACCAATACGGTACCGCTACCCATGTGCTTTTTTCAGTTTTATAATTTATTTTTTGGTTTCAATACATTTCATCATATTATTAAAATGCGGTCTTCGGTCGTTACAGTTTAGATTATATCATATGCAAGTTTGAATCCATTGCTATTTTTAGAGAATGATTTACGTTTAGATGGATTGCTTTTTCTTAATCATTATCACTGGAGATAACAATTATATTCAAGTACCGTTGTAAAGTTTATTTTGCCAACAACACCTACTCTATTTAAAATGGTTCAGATATCCATTTCGGCGGTAAGAAATCGACATAGACCAGTTTAAAAAAAACGACATCTAATTATATAAAGTAGAGTTTAGATTCTTTTTAGGGTGTCTACCTAGGATTCCAAGTCACAAACACAAAGTCTATTAGTGTGACATATGTCTCCTTTGTCAAAACTCTGAGTTTCATTTATTCACATACATTTTACATTTATTTGGGCTTTTGATTCTTCACGGTTTCTTTGTTAAACTTTGTTAAGCCCAATTCTTTGGTGACTACGCTTTACTTCACACAGAAGGATAAATTTAAGGTTCATCATTCGTCGTTGTCTGAAAGCTCAATCGACAATGAAGTATTCTGGAAGTTTTCTATGGAAGATTTTCATGATGAATCTCTTGGCAGTTTAATTCTATTGAAATTGTTGAAAGTTTTCCCTTTTCTGTTTGTTGCAGACGGTTCTCATGCTAGCCACTGTGAGCGTCCACCGTCTGCTCACTTTCAGACACCCTTCAAGGCGGGTATAATGTACTCTGTCACCGGTTTTTATGCTGTCCGAACCAATCAAAACTTCTCGATACGGTATAATGATTCAACGGTTTTGATGAGATACTGGAACCGGTTTCTCCAATTCCTGAAGAACGCTTCCGGTTCAATTATCACGATAAGCTACTATGCCTAGACAACACTAACACTAAAAACACCCATCTTCCAGGTAAACAAAATTTTTTGGTTGTTTCTACTAACTCATCGTTTTAACTGCTTCGATAATTACATGTTCTTCTTTTCACAGACATTATTGGTGAGATTACTGCTGTAAAGAGTATTGTAAGTGACCCTCAAAAAGGGGAAGATCGAGTCATGGCAACCATTAAAATCGTAAGGTAACAATTTATTTCAGGTTAAGACCCTCAACAATTTAATAATTGATGACATAAGGCCCTCATCACTTTTATAACTGATAATGTCCTTTTTGATGAACTTACACGTTGATTTTTTCCTACTATGTTTGCCATTGGCAGTGATGTGTCTGTGACCATGAGTATGTACGACTCACAAGCTGTATTGTTTCACAGCCCGCTGGAAGGCTTACGGGTGGATCCCAGGGTTGTTCTCGCAACATTAATCATCAAATCCCACGTTTGTAAGAGTATTTCAGTTTCTGTATTTTAAACGCTTAAAGTATGCTGCTTACTTTGTGACTCGCTCTCAGTTTTTTTTTTGTAGCAATAGTTACTGATGTGTACGTCTGTTGTCCGAGACTAACCACAAGCTCCAAAAAAGACAATCAGTCCTTCATGAACAAGAAGGTTTTTAAAAGAAAAAAAAAAAGAAAAATGATTTTTTTGATAACATTCAAACAAGGGAAATTAGGCCTAATAGACATGAAAAAGTCATAATATGCAGAATAATCATTATACCTAACGGATCACTACACTCCATCATAAATACATAATAATACTGTAATAGCCTTCGACGCAACCGGCTTCACTTGCTCCAATAAAAAAAATATTTTACTAAATTACCAAAGGTAAATCGTGTCCGTAAGAAGTTCACCAATTACAATATCCCCTTTTATTCTTTGTGGTAATTTCTTTGCAGACCAAGCGACTTCTCATCCGATCTCCTCCACCTTCGACCTCCTCCACGATGCAACCGGCTTCAGGAAGCTTTATTGGAAACAAAATGGGGAGGTTTCTCCGATTCCAAAGCGACAGTCGTGAAGATGCTATAATATGTACATATTTGGTTTGAAGTAAGGGCTTATTGGCCATATAGCCATTTTTCAGAGTTAAATTAGGTAATTAACAATGATTTTGACATAATTTATTATCAGACTTTTTGCCTTCCTTTCACCCGATTATGTTCTTTAACGTAAACGGTTGCCGGTTCCGTATTATAAAACAAATAACATGGTGATTTTGTGTCGCATGGTAACACTCACGTAACTTAAAGAGCGTGTGACACTACTCTTTCAACACACGAGGAAATGAATATGCATACATAGAAGTGGAGAACAATTGTAAGTGTACATAACGGTGAGTTGAAGATAACGATTTTATACTGTTTGTAAGGGTTTTCATATAAAATAAACTAGATAAAATAATATCATTACAAATGTCACTTCAAGTTGAATAGCCGCAACATTATTCTATATGAAATAGTAGAAACTATTCTCCAACTAGTAAATGACAATCTCAATGCTAAAATTTAAACAGTTCATCTGAAACACATACTATATCATAACATTATAGAATGTGAGAACACTATACCCTAATCTGGAAAAATTAAACCCAAATCGTATTATTACAACTACACAAACAGTCGTTGAGATAGTATACTATAATATTGTACTATTCCACATGGAAAGCTTGAAACGGTACAATTACTAAGGGTTAATAGTAAAAATGAAAGTTAAATCATAACAGTATAGAATGTGAGAACACTATACCCTAATTTGGAAAAAGTTAACCCAAATCCATTTGATCAACAGTATTAACAGCCATTATAATAGTATACTATAATATCGTAATATTCCAAATTGAACGAAACATGATAAATAACATAGTACAAACCGTGAAATTATGAAATGTTTATGATTGCATTAAAGAAGTTAAAACTGATTTCAACCATACTCCTTCACCGTATAAATACCAAGCCTTAAATTCTAATCACTATAAATCATAATCTAAATGTAAACTCTAATCCAAAAGTAAACCCTAAACCCAGATATGAAATATATTTCTAAACAAAATAGTATACTTTTAGTAACCGTCAGATGGAAAAGAATTTATCGTATAAAAATACATATTGTTTTACATTTATATTCTATGTGAAATAGAACATAGTAAAAAAACTGTTTATCTTCTCCAAAACAAGACATGAGTTTACTTCAAACCAAATATGTACATATTATAGCATCTTCACGACTGTCGTTTTGGAATCGGAGAAGCCTCTCCATTTTGTTTCCAATAAAGCTTCCTGAAGCTGGTTGCATCGTGGAGGAGGTCGGAGGTGGAGGAGATCGGATGAGAAGTCGCTTGGTCTGTTAAGAAGTTACCACAAAGAGTAAAAGGGGATATTGTAATTGGTGAACCTCTTACGGACACGATTTATTGGAACAGGTGAAGCCGGTTGCGTCGAAGGCTACTACGATATTATTATGTATTTATGACGGAGTGTAGCGATCTGTTAGGTATAATGGCTATTCTGCATATTATGACTTCTTTCATGTCTATTAGGCCTAATTTCCCTTGAAGTAAACCCATGTCTCGTTTTGGAGAAGATGAATAGTTTTTTTATTATGTTATATTCCACATAGAATATAAATGTAATACAATATGTATTTTCCTACGATAAATTCTATTTCATCTGACGGTTACTAAAAGTGTACTATTTTGTTTAGAAATATATTTCATATTTGGGTTTAGGGTTTACTTTTGGATTAGGGTTTACATTTAGATTATGATTTATAGTGATTAGAATTTATGGCATAGCATTTATAAGGTGAAGGAGTATGATTGAAATCAGTTTTAACTTCTTTAATGCAATCATAAACATTTTATAATTTCACGGTTTGTACTATGTTATTTACTATGTTTCATTCTATTTGTAATATTACGATATTATAGTATACTATCTTAATGGCTGTTCATATTGTTGATCAAATGAATTTGGGTTCACTTTTTCCAAATTTGGGTATAGTGTTTCCATATTCTATACTGTTATGATTTAACTTTCATTTTTTACTATTAACCCTTAGTAATTGTACTGTTTCAAGCTTTCCATGTGGAATAGTACAATATTATAGTATACTATCTCAATGACTGTTTGTGTAGTTGTGATAGTACGATTTGGGTTTACTTTTTCCAAATTAGGGTATAGTGTTTCCACATTCTATAATGTTATGACATAGTATGGTTTTAGATGAACTGTTTAAATTTTAGCATTAAGATTGTCATTTACTAGTTAGAGAATAGTTTCTACTATCTCATATTGAATAATGCTGATTCTATTCCACTAAAAGTGACATTTGTAATGATATTATTTTATCTAGTTTATTTTATATGAAAACCCTTACAAACAGTATAAAATCGTTATCTTCAACTCACCGTTATGTACACTTACAATTGTTCTCCACTTCTATGTATGCATATTCATTTCCTCATGTGTTGAAAGAGTAGTGTCACACGCTCTCTAAGTTACGTGAGTGTTACCATGCGACACAAAACCACCATGTTATTTGTTTTCTAATACAGAACCGGAAACCATTTACGTTAAGGGACATAACCAGATGAAAGAAAGATAAAAAGCCTGATAATAATAAATTATGTCAAAATCATTGTTAGTTACCTAATTTAACTCTGAAAAATGGCTATATGGCCAATAAGCCCACAATGCCCACAAATTTTTAAATGCTAAACCAACATTTATGATTTTCACAGGAATATTTTTTTTAGATCACATGTTTGCTTTAGATCACCTGAATAACAACCGCCTACAGTGATCATCACTATTTCAGTTTTCTCACCTTGCAGTTTTATGTCTCTTTATTTGTCTATCTTTGCTTGGCTACTATCCTCATCAACAATTATTAATCTACTTTTTATTTGAAATCCATATTCACTTATTATCAGTATCACTCACACTGCATGTTCAAATACAATGATTTTGTAGAAGCCGAAAATCGAATTGAAATAACCGCAATAAATAAATGCGAGATTAAGGAAAGAAAACAGATAGAAAGTCAAAGTGAAACCCGTATACAAAATGTTTCATAGAGTCGAGATATGAATCTCTTTCCTTAACTCTAAATATTCGCTCCGTAGTGAGACAGAACTGTACGAATATCGAGTCCCAGGATAAAACCATGGCGACGATTCACGCTTCACTCGTGAACGCCCTAATGAACTAAAAATAACTCTACGAAACACTCTCGGTTGTAAGACTTACGCTAAAGGATTTTTGCTGTTGGTTTTCGATGTGAAAGAAAAAGTATGGAATGAGAAGCGAGATGACTTGTATTTAAAGAAGTCGAGGAGGAGCTACTTCCCGTAACTGTTGCACAATGTGCGCTCGTTAGTGGGGATTTGGCAAAGATCTCGGAAAATTTAAGTTACAAACTTATTCCCCAAGACTCGCTCACTCAAACTTATTCTCCAAGACTCGCTCACTCTCTTTTATCGTCTTTTTTTTTTACGAGAGGATGACATGCGTGACGGTTTTAAATTTGTTAAACAGACTGCTTGTCGTTTTGAAACAAAATGCATGTTGTTTTCAGGATTTAAATGGGCAAAAAGGTGAGCTTAACTTGGTCCAACAAGAATCATATTGGGCCGGAGGCCATCCACCAAGACCCAAGACCCAAGACCAAAGACCCAAGATCCAAGACCCAAGCCCAAGCCCAAGCCCAAGCCCACGCCGAGCCGAGCCGAGCCGAGCTGGCCGGACGGCGGCGGCGGCGCGTGCGTGGGGAGCCTTCCTGTCTCTCCAAGCAGTTTAAACCATGATATCACATGGTCTTATATATACTGCTTGAACTTGGTGATATTCTCCGATGTGGGACAAACATCATTTCCTCATTCTCATTCATTTATTTGACAATACATTGGGCTGTGACCCATTTCATTTTTGTTCACATTTTATTAAAAGCCAATGGGCTTTTAGTAGATCCAACAATCCCCCACATGAATAAAAATGACTCTAAACATATGCAGTCTAGACTAAATGCAGACTCGATAGACTCTAAAAAACTATAACTTTACTGACTAGACTTATACTAAAGACTAGACAGACAGGCTTATCGAGAGTGTTTGCAAAAAATTCATTGTGTTTGAGTAGGTAGCATTTTTAAGCCTTGAACCACTCATAGTTAATATTTGTCGGGTTTACTTTACCAGAAGGTGAACATGATGTCTTGAACCGACCGGTGTTTTATGTAGGCTGAGACAACATGCATAAGGCAGCTTCATTTTTTCGTAGAACTTAGTTCTCTATTGTGTTCATTGTGGCCCTGAACTATTTCTGGTTTTCATGAGTGAACTTAGAGAATATAGCCTAGCATTCATTCTCTTAGAAACGACCCCATTTCACACTCATGATGTTATTGACCATGAAAAGTATTGAGTAATACTCCGCTTTAGAAACTATGAAATCATTAAAAGCTTATGCTTATCCTTCTCACATTCGTTAGCACTTATCATCTTTAAGAGCTTGGATGAGACTTTCGTGTCTCAAAGTGCTTTGGTTAGATTTTGCTTGATTTTGTTTTCCCTTTGAACATACGTCTTGGGATCTCCAATCATGATAGGCAGGGTTGCAGTCAAGCATCCTCATTAGTTATAAGCTTTAAACTCATTTCTTTTGATGATTTAGCAACAACATCTCGTGGCAAACCTTTAATAAATGGATCCGCTAGGTTGTCAGCCGATTTGATGTATTCTATTGTGATTACACCTGTTGAGATAAGTTGTCTAATGGTTTTATGTCGTCTTCTGATGTGACGAGATTTACCATTGTAGAGATTATTCTGAGCCCGAGCTATAGCTGATTGACTATCACAATGTATGCATATAGCTGGCACAGGTTTCTCCCACATAGGAATATCTTCCAAAAAATTTCTAAGCCATTCAGCTTCTTCTGCAGCTTTGTCTAAGGCTATGAACTCAGATTCCATTGTGGATCTGGCGAACACTGTTTGTTTAGCAGATTTCCATGATATTGCTGCTCCTCCTAGTGTAAAAACATATCCACTTGTGGAATTTGAGTTTTTAGAATCTCATATCCAGTTAGCGTCACTGTATCCTTCTAAAACTGCTGGTTCTTTACCATTTTGAAGCCCAAAATCTTTGGTGTAGCGCAAGTAATTGAGTACTCTTGTTATAGCTTTCCAGTGTGTATGACCTGGATTACTTGTATATCGACTGAGTACGTTTACTGCATGTGCTAAATCTGGTCTTTTACAATTTGTCAAGTACATGAGACTTCCGATCACACGTGCATACTCGTTTTGTGAAACCGCTTCACCTGAATTCTTTGTCAAGTGCATTTGGGGATCTAACGGAGTTTTTGCCGTACTGCTAGAGTAGTTTTTAAATCTATCTAATATTATTTCAGCATACTGAGATTGAGTTAAAGTAATTCTGTTTGAGTTTATTTGTACTTTAACCCTGGGAATAACGTCTGTTAATCCCAAATCTTTCATCTCAAATTTCCTTTTGAGCATGTTTATTGTTTGATTGATTATGTCTTTTATTGCTTCCAATAGTGAGCATATCATCTACATATAAACATAGCAAATCATACGCATATTTGGTAGTTTTGTAGTATATACATTTATCACATTCATTGATTTTGAAACCATTTGACATCATTGTGTTGTCAAATTTTTCGTGCCATTGTTTAGGAGCTTGTTTAAGCCCATAAAGTGACTTTACAAGTCGACATACTTTGTCTTCATGTCCAGGAATGACAAAACCTTCAGGTTGTTTCATGTAAATTTCCTCTTCTAAATCACCATTCACAAAAGTGGTTTTTACATCCATTTGATGGATTTCTAAATCTCTTAAAGCTGCGATTGCTATCATCAGCCTTATTGATGTTATTCTTGTAACTGGAGAATATGTATCAAAATAGTCTAAGCCTTCCTTTTGTCGGAATCTTTGAACTACTAGTCTAGATTTATATTTTCCACCAGGTTTTCGTGTCATTATCCATTTATTTCCTAATGCTTTACAACCAGGTGGTAAATCCGTTAAATACCATGTGTAATTTTGCATGATAGAATCAAATTCACTTCTAACTGCTTCGTTCCAGAACGGAGCTTCTGGTGAAGCCATGGCTTCTGCCAATGTTTTTGGAACATTTTCTACTAGAAATGCCATTAGGAAATCGTCTCCAAAAGATTTTTCCTTTCGAGCTCTTTTGCTCATTCTAGGTTCTTCTTCTTTTTTATTCTCTGAAATATCGTTTGTAGAAATCTCAATATTTGTCTCAATTACTGAGTCATTGTTGTTGTCTCTTTCTTTTCGACGTCGTTTTGAACCTTGTTTTTCCTTGTGAGGAAAAATATTTTCAAAGAAAGATGTATTTCTCGATTCCATAACTGTTTGTTCATGGATATCTGATAATTCAGATTTATGTACCAGAAATCGATAAGCATTACTATTATGTGCATATCCGATGAAGATGCGATCCACTGTTTTAGGTCCAATAGTGATCTTTTTTTGTGGCGGTACTGCAACTTTTGCCAAGCACCCCCACACTTTGAGGTATTTATACGAAGGTAAATTACCTTTCCATAATTCATATGGAGTTTTGCCAATTACTCTATGTGGAATTTTGTTGAGGATATAGTTTGTGGTAAGCAACGCTCCCCCCCCCACAGGTTCTGGGGACACCCAAATTCTTGCAACATTGCATTCATCATCTCTTTTAGAGTTCGATTCTTTCGTTCAGCAACTCCATTAGATTCTGGTGAGTAAGGAGCTGTAGTTTCATGGATTATTCTACGTTCTTTACAAAATGAATTGAATGGACCATCATACTCACCTCCTATGTCGCTTCTAACTATCTTAATAGTTGTTTTAAGCTGATTTTCGACCTTGAGTTTAAATTCTTTGAATTTTTCTAAGGTTTCGACCTTGAGTTTAAATTCTTTGAATTTTTCTAAGGTTTCATCTTTGCTATGTAAGAGATATACATAACAATATTTTGTGCAGTCATCTATGATGGTCACAAAGTACTTTTTCCCACCTCTAGTTGGCATGTATTTTAAATCACATAAATCAGTGTGAATTAAATCTAGAGATTTATTAGTTTTTTCAACACGAGGTGAGAGAGTTTTTGTGAGCTTAGCCTGTACGCATACTTCACATTTTTCTTTACTTGTTTTGCATTTAGGAATTATATTTAAATTCATTAATCTTTGTATAGATTTGTAGTTCACATGGCCTAATCTTTTATGCCATATATTAAAAGAAGCAACTGGCTCATTTTTATTCATTGAAACTTTCAGAGCTACAACTTTCGGAGGGACTGTCATTACATTCATCTTGACACGTCCATCCTTAATATACCCCTTTCCCAAATACATCTCATTCTTCCTAATCACGAGCTTGTCCGCCTCAAGGGTTGCGGTGAATCCATTTTTGCTGAGCAAGGTTCCCGAGACCAGGTTCTTCCTCAGGTCAGGCACATGCTTCACATTCGTCAGAGTCACCTGACGTCCAGGTGTCATCTTCAAAATCATACTGCCGCGGCCTTCAATCTTGGAGACTGCAGTGTTCCCCATGAACAGCTTCTCCTGAGTCTTGCTCTTCTGATAGGTGCTGAACATCGCCCTATCGGTGCAAATGTGGGTGGTTGCACCAGTGTCGTACCACCATTCCATGGGGTTGTTGCTTTCAACCATGTTGACCTCAGCCACCACTGCAACAAAGTCCTCCTCAGTGAGATTCGCCTGAGCCTTCTCATCTTTGATTTTTTTGCGTCAAGTCTTGTGTCCTATTTTGTGACAGTAGTGGTATTTCCCCTTGAACTTCTCCACATTCGCATTGATTTCAATGCCTTTGTTCTTGAAGTTTCTCCCAGCAGTCTTCAAGGCCAAAGCAGTTTTGGAAAGCATTCCAGGAGAGGCGTGTGTCTTTCCTTTGCCTTTGTGCTCAGCCATGTTGACACTGTGCTCCTTAGTTGTGTCCTTGTCAGCAGTTCGGTTCCTGGATTCTATCTGAAGCCTCATGATGAGATCCTCAAGACCCATCTTCTTCTTCTTATGCTTCAGGTAGTTCTTGAAATCAGCATAGCTTGGACGAAGCTTTTGAATGAATATAAGAATTGTGAATGTCTCGCAGATGGACATCCCTTCAGCAGCGATTTCATGGCAAATGAGCTGAAAAGCTTCCACCTGGTCCATGATCGGTTTTGAATCCACCATTCTGAATTCATCGAACTTTGCCACCACATACTTCTGACAGCCAGCGTCCTCGCCTCTGTACTTCTTGTCCAATGATTTTCATAGCTCTTTTACCGTGGAAATGTCACAGTAGACTTTGTACAATAAATCAATAAAATAATGTTTCATACTAATATAGAACAAAACATTTTAAAATATAAAAAATATTAAACAAGAATCAAAAATATTTACTCTAATTATTTAAATCCTTTTCAAATTATCACCCCATCCGTAGGGCGAGCCGACCTAGTTGATCATAACTTATGAATCAACACTCACCTATCTTTCGTTGTCCAAAAAAAAATACTCACCAGTCTTTTTATAGTTATGAAACAATCTTATATTTAAAAGGATTTTGTTGTGAACAATTGAACGTATTTGATTAATTTATGGGTTTAAAGTATATAATTATTTGAACGTATTATGTACGCTTGTTAAACATATCCTTTACGATATACTCGTATTACTGAGACAAGCCCAAAATCGGAAAATCCAATAACACAGGTGCCTTGTGCCAAGTCAGGAACATGAATCAATTCCAAACCATTATGTGTTTAGATCATACTTAATAGTTGTGAAATTAAGACGTTTTTATAGAGGATCAACGTAGGGATGGACATTTCGGTTTAATTACGGGTTCAGTTTGGTTTGAGTTATTTGAGTCTAAGAAAACTTGAACCGAAGTCAAACCAAACCAGTGTGGTTTATGTTTGGTTTAATTTAGTTTTGTTTGTTTTTTTTTCAGTTCAACCGAATTGATTTTTTTGTTTTGTTCTATTTCAATTATGAAAATATGATTTATAAAAGCAAAAAAAAAAATCATCATTTTATACTAAATTATTATTTCAAACATATTTAAACGCAAAACCAAACATCGCAATATAAAATGTAATTCAATAGTTTTATATTACGGAGAATTGGAAAAATGAGATATTTTGAACTTTTGTTTGTCAGAATAGGATTTTTCATACTTTTGGCATTTTCTGAACATATTTTACTCTTCTTTAATATGAAAAATAGTAAACTGAATTTTAAAACTGTAAAAAAATATGAAAATTTTTGTAAACTTAAGTATGATAAAATATATGTTTATTTAAAAAAATTTGGAATCATATTTTATGTAGTCTTCTAGCTACAGTTAGAATAATCATTCTAGTGATTTGCTTAGTTTATAAATCGTATTCTAAGTTTTAAACATAGATATATCAAAGATATATACCGTAATCTGAAATTTTTTGTATATTTTGACTAAGATAGAATCAGTTACATTAAAATCAAGAAATATGTCTCCGGTCTACCTACAGTTAGAAAGCGATATATAGCTATAACTCAATGATATAGCTCAGCTATATTACGTGCCATAATTGTTTTTGCTTTTTACCTTATATGACGTCTCAAATAGGAATATGTTTCATACTTTCTATATGGTGTTATGTGTAGTATACATATTCTAGGCAATAGGTTAAAGAAGTTTCTTATCATTACTTGGTAAAGAAAAAAAAATTGTTGCCGGCTGTAATCGAACTGATCTCCTCTAACTGGAAAATTAAAGTCGTTTTCAAATGCTCTAGAGAAGAATTTACTAATTTGTGGCCAAAATATTAATATCGCTGGAAGCACAGGCTTTCCCCGCATCTCGGGCCGAGACTGCTTTTCTTATTCTCATATTTTTAAGAGTTATAAACTAATATGTGCCGCTTTAATGGCGAAGCCAAATAATCTGGTGGTTATGCTTTTAGCCTACTCTTCAGACCTGGGGTCGATAGGATCATGGCTCATTATGTAGGAATCTTATTTACTACAATAGGACAACTGATATTTCTATAAATAACAAGAACAAAATTCAAAATTACAATACCGAAACAAATAACTCAAAGGAAAATTGCAGAGTCGAGATGGTTAATCTCTTTTCTTAAATCTTTAAACGCCCCGTAGTGCGACGGTTTTGTAGCGTTCAGATTCCCAGGATACAACTGCACGAATCTTCTGATCTGCGTCACTCTATCAGAAGCCTAACGAAACTAGGTTTTGTGTGTATTCTCAGACTCCAATGAAAAATCAAAGAGAAATAAAGAAAATAATGTAAGGAATTGTTTTTTGTTGTGTCCAAAAAGAATAAGACTACTCCAATGTTTCCTTTCGTTTTATGGACAATTGAAACATGTTAATTATTATGGAGCACTAACGTTCATAATCATAAATAGCAATAAAGGGAATTGACTCCCATGACTACGATTCGAAAACGTTAGTATATTAAGTCATAATGTTGCATTGACCACATCAAAGCCAACAATATACTTTAATTGAGTTTACTAGAACTGGACCCGTCCGACCGGACGGGTATGTATTTTCATTTTTATATAAATAAATATTATTTAAATATTTATCGGTTTATATTTTTAAATATTTACATATTTCTAAATTTTTATAAACACAACAGTCGAATAGTTTATGTGATGTAAAAATAGTATACCGTGCTTGTTATTAAACTTTTGAAAAATTAATATTGACCTATTGATAGTTTGAATAATATTTATTGTAACATGAAATTATTTGCCAGATGTAAAAATAATTTAAATATTCTGATCAAATATGAATAATATGGCAAGATTTAGATACATTAGAAAAAATATATTTGGTTATAAACATTAAACATT
>OVBX01004807.1:2302-13985 GCA_900406325.1 Erucastrum elatum
CTCTTAAAGACATGGCCTTGCTTATGAAGCAACAGAACAGAGCAGACGAAGCCATCGATGCGATTCATTCCTTTAGAGATCTCTGTTCGAGACAAGCTCAGGAATCACTCGACAATGTCCTCATCGATCTCTACAAGGTAATAAAAACAAAACATTTCTCCGACCGAACAATCATTCTATTGTTGTCGCCTTGTCGGGTTTACTGATGTTAAGATTTTGAAAATTTGAGCAGAAGTGTGGGAGAATAGAAGAGCAAGTCGAGCTGTTGAAGCAGAAGCTTTGGATGATTTATCAGGGGGAAGCGTTCAACGGGAAGCCGACGAAGACGGCGAGATCTCACGGGAAGAAGTTTCAGGTCACGGTGGAGAAGGAGACGTCTAGGATCTTGGTATGTTAATAATCTTTAGTTTTGGTTATTAGAGGTTTTGATTTTATGGAAGCTGATTGGATACTTGTGTGTGTGTGTTTACAGGGAAACTTGGGATGGGCTTATATGCAGCTAAAGGACTATACAGCTGCGGAAACCGTGTACCGTAAAGCTCAAGTTGTTGAGCCTGATGCGAACAAGGCTTGTAATCTGTGCACGTGTCTCATCAAGCAAGGGAAGAAGGATGAGGCGAGGACGATTCTGTTTCGTGATGTGTTGCAGGAGAAGAGAGAAGGGTTTGGTGATGATTCGAGGTTGAAGGTTCGAGTTCAAGAGCTGTTGAACGAGCTAGAGACACAACGCGAAACTGCTGTCGCTTCTGTGTCTGAGGAATGTGAAGTTGGGATGGATGAGATCGCGGTTGTGGAAGGGATTGATGAGTTTATGAAAGAGTGGAGGAGGCCTTTGAGGACAAGAAGGCTTCCGATTTTCGAAGAGATCTTACCGCTGAGAGATCAACTGGCTTGTTGATGATGATGATTCTCTGTGCTTTTGGTCTTTTAAATACCGAAATAGGAACTTTTTCTTGTGTTAGAAGAATGTAGTGAATGTAAGTTTACTTCTTGTAAGCTGTTTTTTTGTATCACCTCGTTGACTTGTTACTACTGTTATGTCCAATGACTCTCATTACAGATACTTTGTACTACTTTCGTTAAATAGAAAAAAGTATTTAGAGGTTGGGGAAAACTATATACCGAACAGAAGACTTAATTCTAGGGGATAAAAAAAGCATAAAGGCCTAAGTGCCTAACCTGTATGGTAAGCAATAACCAAAGGAAAAGCTACAAGTCTCTCTTCTAAACAGTTGATCGTGACACTTCGTTTCTTGGTATACCAAAGTCGGTTTCTTTTGCCTAACTATGCCCGAGACGATTTCTAATCAGCTTAGTTGCAATGTGGTTCCTTATAAATCGCTCGGTGTCGAGCTTAAGTACACCCAAGCCATGGCAAACCGGCAAGATGATGATGAGAATCAAAGTGATGATGATGCCAAGAACTACAGAGCTTTATCTTCATGTTGTCAAACCACATTTCCTCTTCATCTTTGTTCCTCATGTTCTAAGATCATGTGCCTTTTGAGAATTCAGAAAAAAAAAGCAAGAACATGTACCATGCATGTTACCCACTTCATCCAAGCACGTGTTTTAGTGTCTATGCTGTTGGTCATAGAAAATCTCACTAATATTAGTTATAAGTTATAACCTTCTAAAATGTTCTTTGTCTTAACACCTTTCACTTCAGTTGCCTGAGCTTTCACCTTGGCAAGTTTACTAATCTCCTCAAGTTGATCAATGCAATATTGCTTATGCTCCTTCAGTGACTTCATTACAAACAGAACAAGTTAATAAAACACATCCACAAAGATGCCCATTGGATATAACTGTATTCATACAATGGATGTTTGAGTTACTACATTCGTTTATAACCTGGATTGTTCGCTTACAGATGTACATATTAAAGCTAACCAGATAGATGTACATTACTTAAAGAGTGCTCAATGGCAAAGGTGCAACAACCTGACCTTTGATTGCATTCCATAATCCATTTCACCTACCGGTCCTCTGAAGTTCTAACCGCAACCTAACTATTATATTTTGTACCAAGCTACAAAAGTTATAATGATTTGATATTGAGTTTGATTGTTGATAGAACATCGGGGAACACGTGAGAAACTTAAATACGGGTAGAAAAAATGCAGAGAAATTTGAATCTTTATTTTTTTTTACCAAGAAAATTTGAATCTTTGTGCAAACACCCCACGTAATTGGATACGATACGAATAAAAAGTCAAACAAAAACATTAGAATTAAGTTCACATGTGGCAGCAAAACTCTTGAGCAAGATTTTGGGTTGGTTCCACCTATAGATTTTCGTTGAACTTTTTTTTTTGGTATAGCATGAATAAAGGTAGATTATTAATTACTTATCAAGTGGTATAAACAAGAGTTTTTTGATCTGTTGTGACCATGGACGTTCCCGTCTAAACCATATTGTTAAATGTTAGGTATCCTACATCGTTAAAAAGGAATGACGAAACAAGTTATTCTTTAAATCAAAGACTGCAATCAATGGTGACTAACCTAAATGTGCGATCAATGGTTGATTTAGAAAAAGACAGACTCTGTGTGTTTCTAGTCGACTATGGGACATGAAACTTGTCGTGAAATGAAGTTAAATTACGATGTTTTGTTTGCCATCCGCAGGGTCCACGAGCCTGCGCTTGGCCTGATTCGGGCAACAAAATGGGTCAAAATATCTCGAGATCTGGTCTTTCCATTTTGAAATCTTTTTACCAATCGTCTGTTCATGAGAAATGACCAGTTTACCCTTGACTCCTTTTCTACTTTTTGTTTCGTCTCCNGTTGATCTACAGTTTCGTGGCTCGAGGCACGGTGATCCTCGTGGAGTTCACTGATTTCAAAGGAAACTTCACATCAATCGCTGCACAGTGCCTCCAGAAACTCCCCTCTTCCAACAACAAGTTCACCTACAACTGCGACGGTCACACCTTCAACTACCTCGTCGAAGATGGCTTCAGTAAGTCGTTTGAAGGCTTTGAATGTTATTCTTTACGGTTTACACCACTTGCTACTTGTGGATTTGTGTTTCTATCTCTAGCTAGAGTTAGATCTATTTACATATCGAATGCAATGGATATTATTTATTCTTTACATATCGTTTTGTTGCTCATCTTTTTTGATGGATCTGTGTGTATTTTTTTTTGCTAGACACCACTTAAAAGCATACTTGCTTGATTTTGCATTACTTTCTTAGGTTATGTTGTTTAAATGGCTTCACTCTAAATAAACCTAGGGTTTCTGATTGTAATCTTTTGAGACTATCCTTTTGGTTTTAACCATATGGTTCTTGATTTATTTGTCTTGTATCGGCTATATGAGATTGTTTTGTGTTATTTGTTGTGCAGCCTATTGTGTTGTTGCGGTTGAGTCTGCTGGGAGGCAGATCCCGATGGCGTTTTTGGAAAGAGTGAAGGAGGATTTTAACAAGAGATATGGTGGGGGAAAGGCTGCTACTGCTCAAGCTAACAGCTTGAATAAAGAGTTTGGGTACATATTCTTTTTGCTAATATTGTTTGATTCCCTCTTTCATTACTCTTTGGATTGACTCTGTTTTGGTTTGCTTTTGAAAGGTCTAAGCTGAAGGAGCACATGCAGTATTGTATGGATCATCCTGATGAGATTAGCAAGCTTGCTAAGGTGAAGGCTCAAGTGTCAGAGGTTAAGGGTGTTATGATGGAAAACATCGAGAAGGTTAGATTCTGGTCCTTTTTGTTATTGTGGAGATTGATGTTTATGCTTCACTCATGATGTCTCTTTTGCATTTTCGAAAGAGCTCTAGCTACTGAAGTCACTTGTTTTAGTATCTATCCAGTGCATCGCGTCTTTACCAATGTTTTGCTGTTTAACAACTTGAATTCATTTGCAGGTTCTTGACCGTGGTGAGAAAATTGAGCTTCTTGTGGACAAAACTGAGAACCTTCGCTCACAGGTTAGACTGTCGTGATGTTATCTCCTGCGTACATATTAATGTTCTACATTGGCACACAGATGCAAATAATTCACCATATTCTCTTATCTCAAACTGCTGCAGGCGCAAGATTTCAGAACAACGGGGACGCAGATGAGAAGGAAGATGTGGCTTCAGAACATGAAGATAAAACTCATAGTTCTCGCCATCATCATCGCACTGATTCTCATAATCGTGCTCTCGGTCTGCCATGGCTTCAAGTGTTAAAAAAGCCCAGGAAAAATTCAAAAACTCTCTTTGAGATCTTTCTCACACTCGGTACATCGTAGTGCCTTTTTCCCCTTTATTGTCTGGTCATCATCATTCTAATGTTTCTGCTTGAATTGGTTTTTTGTATAGATAGACATATATGTAAGCTTCACGTTTGCTATATTACTTGCATCTGATGACGTTGATCCCTAAGAGATCTAAAACTACTAAATGATTTTGTCTACTGATGGCTGCTTGTGGTGATGATGATAATAATTTGATTACGATTATGATATGATTATATTGATCATCAAATGTCAAATGCTATATATAATCAGTAGACTGCTTCATCGTTGCAGTTTAAATTCAATACCTTTCGAGTTCCTCCGACCACCTACGAGGACTAACCAATCGGGGCTTTAGCGAATAACAGACCTGACACAAGACGATTCATGTCTTAAAATCATTTTGTCGGTCGATTTTTTAAATTGTTACTTTGTAAAACCTTTTGTTGTTAAATGGGCCTAAAATTTAATGGGCCTTAAAGCCTACTTTGAGATTCTGCTGCCACAGCTTTCCCGCTAAAACCTCTTTCTCATTCCCGCTCAAGCTCACCACCAGATTCCGATTAGTCTCGCTTCTAAGTCTCCGCACACCAGAAGATTCCGATCTGATCAGGAAATGGAATTCGACATCCCATTACCGGAGGAGCTTGAGCTTCTCGAAGCCAACTCTTACTATCCCGTAGACGAAGAAGATGATGAATACCTAAATTTCGAGGAGGCGCCGTATCCTTACCCTATCGACGGCGATGAAGAAAAGGAAGAAGAAGAGCGCGTCGCGGAGAAAGAGCCTAATCTACAGCAATCGGAGTCTCTTGATATCAACGGATGTAAGCGGCCTAGGAGTCTAATGTCTGATCGGATTGTCAATCTCGACGAAGAATCTTCTCCAGCCGCGGAGAAGAGAAGCAGAATTGATGATAATCGGGGAGAGATGGAAGACGAGGAATGGTTACGGCCACCACCGCCGGTTAAGAAAGTAGTCCATGTTATGGAGGAGGAAGAAGAAGTGATCATTCCTCAGGAGACTATCTTGTCCAGGTTACTACTTCTCACGAGACTTCACCGAGTTGGGAGTTTCGTTTGACTATTTTAGTAATTTCGTTATTTGGAATGTTCAGATACGCTTCTGAGATAGACGGGGAGTGTTTTCCGATCACTGCACCGGACGGTGGAGATAGGGTTTATGCGAGATTCGACCGAGCTTTGGGAGATGAAGAGGTGAAGAAATTGGATCTGAAAGCCAAATCCAATGGTAACAAGTTTTTCAATTAAGCTTTTATTTATTTTACTTGGAATTTGAAAAGAGAGCGCAAGGACATAGGTTATATAATCAGTCAAGCTTTAGAATATGTTATTTGTTAGTCTTAGGCTCATAGTTGTGTATGCGAGAACTTCACTCTAGGCAAGGTTTTCTTGATTTTATTAGGGGGCATACAATCTTCTGGCAAACACTGTAATTTTCCTTTTAAGTTTGAAATTTAACATTCTTTAATCTTTTGTAGGTCTTATTAAAGATCCTATCAGTGTTCTTCTAGACCAATCAGAGAAAGAGGCATTTAACAAGGTGAGCTTCTTATTGATGTTTTGTTTGCGGAGTATTGAATGGATGATTAGTTATGTTCCCTCCTATATGTTTTAAACGTTAAAGGTCTTGCAAGCTAGTTCCGAGGATCAGAATGGAACCATGACTGCAGAAACATCTGTAATGCATGAAAGGCTCTGGGTGGATAAATATTCTCCGAGCTCGTTTACTGAGCTTCTCAGTGATGAGCAGACCAATAGGGAGGTATTTTGCATGTCTTGGTAAAGTTTTCTGGTTAAAATTGGATGAATCAAGAATCAGTAGTTGATGTTTCTAAATCTTTGTTGCAGGTTCTGTTATGGCTTAAGCAGTGGGATGCTTCTGTTTTTGGATCTGAAATTAGGAGCACGACAGATGAAGTATTGTCAGCTTTGAAACGGCATTCTACACCAAGCCATCGTCAAAAATCAGATTCAGCTTTCACAAGGAAAAAAGAGTTTAACAGATGGAGTAAAGAAAGTTCTTCATTTCCTAAAAATTCAGACGTGAGTGATAGCAATGCTACAGATAATCATGACTTGCGGAACAAAAAGTCAAAACTTATTGGTCCTCCAGAGCAGAAGGTATGATCAACTGATTTAGACTTCAATTTTTTTTAGTAAGCTGGTTTTCATTGTCTTATACTAAAACCATTAGTATTAATCGGCTGTAAAAATTTAATGTTCACTGCTGTGTAGATCCTTCTGCTTTGTGGTGCCCCAGGGCTGGGAAAGACTACGCTTGCTCATGTTGCAGCTAAGCATTGTGGATATCGCGTTGTTGAGGTATTTTTGTGTACCCTTTACTTGCACAAACCAAATTCATAATTTCGCTGTCTTGTCTATACGCTGGGGTATTTCGCTGTTTAACTTCTTATTGTTTTGCATGGGGTACATTGATTAATGTCCATGTTATCATTCCTAAACGAAATGATTCTTCAATACCTCTGCTGCAGCCCCATTTTTTCTACGTGCATGCTTATCATTCTTCAGTTCTAGTTTGTTAGGCTTGATTCAACCTGTGTTATTTTGCAGATCAATGCAAGTGACGAGCGATCAGCAGCAGCAATTGAAACTAGAATTCTTGATGTAGTTCAGATGAACTCTGTCACAGCTGACTCTAGACCTAAATGTTTGGTATGCTTGGCTTACTCTATGTTGGACCTTTTTCATCATGCCAAATTTAATTACTCAGTTGCCTGATGAAGAAGAGACTGACGAAAATTTATGTAGGTGATTGATGAGATAGATGGAGCTCTTGGCGATGGAAAAGGGGCAGTAGATGTTATTCTAAAGATGGTATGTATGTTCATGCTTATACCGGCTCTGGTCATTTGGGGCCCTTCTTTATTTCTCTTTATCTTTTCTTTTCTTTGAATTTAATTGCTTGAACTCCTGAAGTCCAATTCGGGGAAAACTATGTGATAGCATTTTAGTTTTTAACTGTATCTTCGCTGTATAGGTGTTGGCGGAAAAGAAGCATGCTACAGGCAAGGAAAATATAGATAATGGAAAAACTTCCTCGAAGAAGGAGCGGCGAACAGCACCACTATCAAGACCCGTAATTTGTATATGTAATGACTTGTATGCACCAGCTCTTAGACCTCTGCGACAAATAGCGAAGTAAGTTTGACTTTCTGTTCCCTTAGAGCGTCTATTTTTGCTGTTTGTTTGGTGATCCTAGCACTGTTTTACGTAGAGCATACTGCCTTGCAAGTGTTTAATTGTCTTCGGCACGTACTCAGTATATCTGCCTATCAAATTCTTATTCTAGATAAACCTTCGCCTCTTAGTATGATGATAAGCTCATGTGCTCGCTTGCAGGGTTCACATATTTGTTCAACCAACAGTGAGTCGTGTGGTAAACAGGTAACTATATTCTTACTTTGGTTACGCGAGTGAAGAATTCTGTTTGAGTTTTCTTTTACTTTCATTTTGGTGAGTGTACTTACAGTCACTGGTAACTGTTAGTCCAACTTTCAGTCACCTGTAAGACTAGTTTCCTCTCTGGGTTTCAAGTCTGGAAATTTATCTTCCACAAAATGTGATTGAATATGTAAAAATAGTACCTTAATGATTTGTATGCTGCATTAGAATCAGTGAAATATATTCAACTGCCTTACTAGACTGAAACGTACAAATGACAGGCTCAAGTACATTTGTAACATGGAGGGGATGAAAACAAGATCATTCGCTCTTAGTGCACTTGCGGATTACACTGGTATCGTTCTCCATTTCCATATGTTCATTTTAATTTGGTCCTCAATGTGATATTTTGCCGATGAGTATGATCTCATATTACTCTTTACTATATAGAGAAGACTTCCTAAATGAGTCTGCCTTTTATTTGGCGGTTACAGAATGCGATATACGCTCTTGCTTGAACACACTGCAATTTCTCAACAAGAAGAATGAAACCCTCAATGTGGTGAGTCTTTGATACGTTTCTTGCCCGCTGAGTGTTTATCCACTCTCATTTTGATCTAGCTAAAGTCCAGAACTTTGTACCTTGTGGAAAGCTTTGACTCCGTGAATATTCTAAGTTTACACGTGAGAAGAAAAACTGAAACTGAAAATGTCTATTTGATTTGTTTCGTTCTGGGAGATTGAGTTTTCTCATAAGCTAAACACTTGCTTCGTTCTTTTCTTTTAGATCGACATTGGTTCTCAAGTTGTTGGGCGGAAAGACATGTCAAAGAGTCTCTTTGATATCTGGAAAGAGGTACTGAAAGCACAATTAAGTGTCGTAGATTGTTTACTTACAGATCCACTTCATAGAATATTCACGCTTCTTTTTCTTTTTAGATATTCAACAAGAGAAAAACAAAAAGAGAACGCTCTAACAACACTTCTGGCAGTGAGGCCAAAAATTTTGATTTCTTACACTCCCTCGTATCCAGTCGGTACGTACAAGGCAATGATTTCCTCGCATCCTTTACCCCTATATGCTTAAGTGATTAACTGAACGTGCAGGGGTGATTATGATTTGATTTTCGATGGAATACATGAGAACGTTTTGCAGCTTCAATACCATGATCCGGCGATGGATAAAACAGTAAGGATAACTAATGATTTCCAGTGAGCTGTAACTGTTTTGTTCTGTATGTTTTCTGAATTATTGTTATGTGTAATCCTTTTGATTTAAAGATTAGCTGCTTGGACTGTCTTGGAACTTCTGATTTGCTGCATCGATATATTATGCGCACCCAGCAAATGCATCTCTACGGTAAAGCCTTTCAAATTCAGATGATTATTTAGTCCTGTAAATAATACTGCTTTTTTTAACCTTGTGATGCAGCTTATATACCTAGCCTGGTGATACCTATACATCGTCGAGTGGCCCAGATTCAAAGACCAACTATTAAGTGGCCTAAGTCATATCACAGGTGATTTTGGTATCATTTTCATATTAAGAAAAGCCTTTCATCGTCTCTGCTTACAAGTACTCAATATGAAATCTACCAGATGTCGCACGCTTTTGGTGGAAAAGCAGGAGTCCCTGCGGTCTTGGCACCACAAGATACCTCCTTATATTGGGAGGCATTTATCCACCAGGTCTTTCGTAGAAGACTCTGTTTCCCCGCTATTGCATATTCTTTCTCCACCAACTTTAAGACCAGTATGTCTTCATTTGTTTACACACTGATCCTTTCCTGGTTTACACCAACATCATATATCAACTGCTCTTTTGCTACGCTCCTCAGGTGGCATCACATTTGCTGTCAGAGAAGCAAAAGGATCAGTTGGCGAGTTTGGTCATGCTTATGCATTCTTATTCTTTGACTTACAAGAATGTGAAACTTGATCCTGCTATGAGTAACCTCAGGGAGAGTGCTGCTTCAGATGCTTCAGTTCTTGCTTTAGATCCGCATCTATTTGATTTCATTAGTTTCAAGGTTTTGTTTCTGCTTCCTTTCGTCTTAGCACCTGGCCACTGTAGTTTACCTTTGGGGATGTAACTAATCGCCTTTCCAACATTTGACAGGGTCGCCAATATAAACATCACGTACTCACCTTAGCAATGAAACAAGTGTTGGTACACGAAGTAAGTCTCCCAACTTCTTCGCTTAAATTTGTTATAATTTGTGCCTTTAGTTGCAGAAGATATTTATTATCTGGTTTTCAAATAACTGTTACAAAACTCAGGTTGAGAAGCAGAAGATACTGCACGCAAGTGGAGGAAGGTCCGGGAGCCTAAGCACACCCGAAATCAAGAAAAAGACTCCAGACGTAGTTAGGAAAACAATTGCTGCGTCAAATGCGAGTCACAAAAATCCAGTTACCTCAAAACCTCCATCCGTCTCAGTGGAAAACGCCACAACTTCAAAACCCAAACCTAGTGATGTGAAGAAAGCATCTCGCACCGCCCATAGTTTCTTCGACAGGTACTTGTTTCTATTTCATGCTTTATCACCTTTAGTGCCGTGATGATCATATATACTAATTGCATGGTTGGTCTTTGTAAGAACAGGTTTAGGAAGTCGAGGAAAGATTATGAAGATCCGGAGGATGTACAAAAGCGAGCAACAGCGAAAAGAGATTCACGCCCTCTTCTCTTCAAGTTTAACGAGGTATGTCACAAACAAACCAAAAACTCGGACAAAAGGGTGGCACTCTAAGATAACACCACGGAACCAGGCTTTAGGCAATATATTCAAGGATTGTATTAATTCAACTGATATGTGTATATTGCACTTACAGGGTTTCACAAATGCTGTGAAGAGACCTGTTAGAATGCGGGAGTTCCTGCTGTGATTCTGCAATGGACAAGTCTTGGTAGATTGATGCATACTAGCAAAATCTAAAGCTTCTTACTTCCTCGTTCGACCAAATGAGTATATGTAGCAGACTAGCAGTCAAAGATGTGAGACGTTTGCATATGGTGAGCAAAAAGAGAAGATGATACTTATGTATATACTATATGCTGATGCAGAACAGTATTCCATTTTTGCTTTTATGTTAACTATTAGTTGTTGCAACTGCTACATTAGTTTTAATCAAAGAACAAACAAAATTTTCAGATTAAAAAATAAATAAGAGAGTGCCGAGAATATTAATAAAATGTTCATCAACTTATTATCAAAAAAGAGAAGTTAATAATAATCATAAACCAGCTCCGTCCGGTTAAGGCCGGGTTTATACAATGTACAGCGGGTTTTCACGCTTCATACGACGGCGTTTCATTTTAGGGTTTAAGGCGGCCTTTCTTTCTTCTTCCTACATATGTTAGCTCCTCATCACAGAAAAACAGTCTCGTCCGTCATTACTTAGACGGCTCTCTTCTCCACCTTCACTTCCCGTTCGGTTCTCAACGTAAGTCTCTCAATTCTTAGTCCCCTTTCATTTGTGTAGTTAAGTTCTGCTTTCCGTACTCCCTTCGATTCTTGGTTCCAAATTGTTCATGAAGATTTTTTTTTGCTACTTTTGTTCCGATTTTAATTCGAAGCTTCGTAAGTTTGTTTGCCTTTCATGTTCTTTCGTTGTTTCAAAGAAAAAAAAATGAAACATCACAAAATTTAATCAGTATCTCATAACAAAGCTTAACACACTTTTTTTTTTTCATTTTATTATTAAGCTTGTGACAAAATTACTGTATTTTTATCATGTCTAGTAAGTTTCAGAAAACCATATTGATTTGTTCATAGCTGTTGTTATGTTGATGTATTAATATGGATTTGTACCAATACGTAGAGATCAAAGATGGTTCAATACAACTTCAAGAAGATCACAGTGGTCCCCAACGGGAAAGACTTCATCGACATCATCCTCTCACGAACCCAGCGCCAGACCCCAACCGTGGTCCACAAGGGCTACAAAATCAACCGCCTCCGACAGTTCTACATGCGCAAAGTCAAGTACACTCAGACCAACTTCCACGAGAAGCTCTCAACCA